>VDFB02153237.1:216253-235037 GCA_007258455.2 Sequoia sempervirens | reverse complement strand
GAAACCTCTTTGCATTGAGGGTGAGATTTTGATTTGTTCTAGGGTGGAGTGAATAGAGAGCACAAATGCATGTAGTAATCTTTAAATCTTTAACTTGTTTATACGATAATTTATCTGCATAATATGCCCTCGATGTTTACCTCCTATTTTTCCATCCAGATATTTGTTGGGTAATTGCATCCACATTTTTAACAAATCCTTCAATGAATTTGCTAGATGTGGCCCTTTTACGTGGTTGAAGAATTTTGATCACTCAACCTATAATAATATCTTCAGCTTCTTTTTTGTTGTTTTCAATTTCCTCCTCAAATTTTCTTGAGTGCAGGGAGTATTGAGAGAGATAGTGGAGGCGAGGTTGATTTTGTTGTTGAGGTTGATTTTGTTGAGGTTGATTTGGTTGAGGATTTTCCTCCTCTTGTTGAGGATTTCCTACAAATTAAAAAAAAAATCATTCATTTCTAAACTAGAACAAACAAAATCAATTTAAAACAAAAAAATTCATTAGAAATACCAAACAAAACTTACCTCTTGCATCTCTTCGTCGTTGGGGTGCCATATTTGTGAAGAAAATTGAACTCAAGTTGATCAAGTGTCAAGAAGTCACCTCCTCAACAACGCGAGCGCGTAGTGCAGGGTTTTTGGCCGCGGGCAGAAATGGAAATCAGAAAAAACAGAAATGAAGAATGTTCCTTTTTTTTTTTTCTTTTAAAAAGCCAAAACGCGTTTGCGTTATAGCAGAGAGCAGCGTTTTTAATCTGTTATTACACTTTGGCCACAAAGAGATGCGACCATCTGGTGCACCCTAACATCATTTTAATCCTTTACCAGATTTTGTAACCAATACTCTACAGATGTATGACTAAGATGAATGCAATCTAATTTATCGTGAAAATCTATATGAAAACATTCGCACCTTAACAATCCATTTATTTTTCTTTGTATCATCATGGAGCTTTTAAAATGTTGAAAGTGAGTACAAGCATCAATGGTATAATTTAGACCATGATGACCTGAGTACTACTTTCATGATTTTTGATATTGCAAGTGAACACAAGCATCTAGGTATAATTAAACTAATATGACCTGAGCATTTCTTGTGTAAATAGACAAGAATCAATCATTTTATTATGTGAATTGGAATGTCATCAGTGATACTTTGTAGAGCACGTCTCGCAACAATTCACACAATAAATAATTAATTCACAAACAACAGACAAAGAAAATATCATTCTTCTTCCTAGCTTCTCTAGTTCAATACATCATTGAGTTGCTCCAAAGAAATGATAACAATGATCAAAGTACAACAATTCAACCTTTGCTTAAAGTATTTCAATCATTATTCATATTAGATCATCCATTTTGAGTTGTTCTAATTGGTTTGATTTCAACTGTCTTGATATGGATGGTTGATTTTCTGAAGTAATCTGATGTTTGATGTATGTTCCATGTTGAGTTTCCCAATGATCATTGTGTTTGCTTTGTTGTCATACTGTTGTTTTTCTATTTGTTTAAGCTCAAGTTTATTGCCCCTAGTGAGTTCAGGATTTTTCCCCCAAGCTAGTGTGTGACACGATCACTTTGCCATGATATGTTCATGATGTTCGTTTTTCAAATGATAAGCAAAAAGATGATGGTGAAAGTGAACGACCAAGTCATGCATCCAATAGATGGGAAAGTTGGTTTAAATCACAAGTAGCGCCTATTTCCATGTTTTCACTACTTGTTTTTATTGCACTTTTTTCAGACTATGATTTTTTTGTCTTTTTTGATTTTGTTGATTTTTTTTATTTTTATTTTTGTCACCAAGACGCCCGTTTCCTAGGTTTTTATCAAGGTGACCATTTCAACCGTGCACTAGATGATTTTAGGTATAGAATTTCTTGAGATGGATATTGTTGATAGGTTCATCGAACAAACCCCATTCAGGTGTAGATAGTCGATAGGCTCCAGATCCATAGACTGATATGATGACAAAGGGACCTAGCCAGTTAGGTTCAAACTTCCTTTCCTTTCTCTGTCATGTTGATTTCTAGGGTTTTCCTTTAGGACCAAGTCACCAATCTAAAAGATTCTAGGCTTTATCTTGTGATTGTAGTTTCTGGACATCCTTTGTTATACCGTTAAATGGTTCACAACTTGTTGACGGCGTTCATCCAACAGTTCTAGCTCTTGAAGTCTAGACACTCTATAATCCTCATTTGGAATAATTCTTTTAAGTGACACACAGAGTGATGCAATCTCAACCTCAATGGGTAGTATAGCCTTTGATCCATATACCAAGTAATATGGCGTAGCTCTTGTAGGTGTTTTGATGCTGGTTCTGTATGCCCAAAGAGTAGGATTTAATTAAACGTGCCAATCAAATCCAACATCATTGACCGTTTTCTTCAGGATTTTCAAAATTGTTTTGTTTGAGGCCTCTTCCTAGCCATTTCCTTGAGGATAGTATGGTGTTGAAAAATGATGTTGACTATGAAACCTATCACACAGTTCATGCACATCTTGATTCTTACAAGGTCAACCATTGTCTGTGACAATGGACTGAGGAATTCCATACCTACAGATGAGGTAATTCAGTATGAAGGAAGAGATCTGTTTCCTACTAATTGTTGTTAAGGGAACCACTCCTATCCATTTTGTAAAGTATTATGTTGTTGTGATTATAAATTTGTGTCCATTGGATGAAGACAGATTAATCTCTCCTACCAGGTCCAATCCCCACTGACAAAAAGGCCATGTTGATGTGAATAGGTGCAATTCTTATGTTGGCGCATGGATTAAGTTACCATGGATCTGACATTTCTAGCATTTCTTAACAAATTGAAATGACTCCTCCATTTTTGGTCAGTAATACCCCAAACAGAGGAGTATCTTTGCTAGGGTTAGTCCACTTGAATGAGTTCCACAAATACCTTCATGAACCTCATGTAAAGTTGTCTCAGACTCGTTATGTTCTAAACACTGAAGAAGAGTACTATCTAGACCTCAATGGTAAAGTATGTCAACAATTAATGTATGTCATGTGGTTTGGCAAATGAAATTGCATTTTTGGTTTCAGGAAAGATCGGGAGGGAGGATATTGTCTTTCAGGTAAGTATAGGTCTTTCCATAGATTGAGGATTCATTGCTAATTAAATGGCATGTGGTCTAAGATTCTAGATTATCATAAGCATGATTAGACACTTGTTCTACCATAAACTCATAATGACCTTTTTTTTCTGGCAACTGTAAGAGAGAAGCAATTGTCACCATAGCATCCACAGCTTTGTTTTCTACCCTTGGAATCTGTTCAAACTTGATATCCACAAAGTACTTTTTGAGATCATCTATCATCTTCTTATATGGCATCAAATTTTTATCCTTTGTCTGATATTTTTCATTTACCTGATAGATGACTAGTTGTGAATCACCATATACTTGTAGTTTTGTGATATTCCATTCAACCACCACTTTGATGTCAATAATTAAGGCCTCATACTTAGCTCATTATTTGTACATGGAAACATGAGTCTATAGGACCTTGGGATGGTATTTCCTTGAGGTGTGACAAACAGAATGCTCGCACCAGACCCACGTTGTGTGTATGACCCATCAAAATAAAACCTCCATTGTTGTGTTGTCACAGTAAGAATGTCTGCATCAGGAAACTCAATGTTCATTGGATGATCATCTGGTAATGGAGCCTTAGCTAACTAATCAACAATCACTTGACCTTTGATAGCTCTTTGATCCACATACTATATATCAAATTCACTCAAGATCATGACCCAGTTGGCTAATCTTCCTGTTAAGGTAGCCTTGACGAGTAAATATTTTAAAGGGTCAATCTTTGCTATAAGTCTGACTATGTGTGTTAACATATAATGCTGCAACTGTTGGGTAGCAAATACCACTGCCAAACAAGCTTTCTCGATGAAGGTGTAATTTATCTCATAACCATTCAAATTTTTGCTGATATAATAGATAGTCTATTCCCTTCCCTTAGGATCTTCTTGTGCTAATAGAGCTCCTAAAGAAATGTTAGTTGTTGCAATGTATAGTAATAGGGGTCTATTTTTTGTAGGTGGCATGAGTATTGGTGGTGACATCAGATATTGTTTTATTTGATTGAAATTTTTTTCATACCCTTGATCCCATTTGAACAAGACATTCTTATGTAACAAGTGATTAAATGGATGACTTTTGTCTACTAATTGGGAGATAAATCTCCTGATTGATTGTAGCCTACCTTGTAGAGATCGTAATTGACTGATATTCTTTAGTGGTGACATTTCCATTATTTCCTTGACCTGAGAAGGATCCACTCTGATACCCTTTTCTGACACTATGTATCCTAGGAGCTTTGTTGATGTAACCCCAAACACACATTTCTTAGGATTTAATCTGACATTGAACTTCTCTAGTCTTGTAAAGATTTTTCCCAGAATCTCTAGATGTCCTTATTTTCTATATGATTTTGCTAATATATCATCCACGTAATCTTCCGTAAAAGTATGCATCATGTCATGGAAAATAGTGGTCATTGCACATTGATATGTTGCACCTGCATTTTTCAACCCAAAGGGCATGACATTCTAGTAGAATGTTCCCCATGGACATGTGAATGTTTTTTTCTCCTGATCCTCTGGTGCTATCTTGATTTGGTTATACCCTAAGAATCCATCCATTAGTGACAACATGGCATGTCATACTGTTAAGTCCACAATAATGTCAATGTTTGGTAAAGGAAAATCATCCTTTGAACATGCCTTATTTAGATCTCTGAAATCTATGCATATTATGATACTATTATCTAGTTTAGATACAGGTACAATATTAGAAATCCACTTAGCATAATCAATAGACCTGATGAATCATGCATCTAACAATTTTTTTAGCTCATCCTTTACCATCAAGGCGATATGCAGATGCATTTTCCTTAGTTTTTATTTCACCGGTTTTATCCCAGATGGTAGAGATAAATGATGCATTAGAAGATCTAGATCTAAACTTGGCATATTAGAGTATGACCAAGCAAAGTTAATGCTTTTGTCTTCAAAGAACTTGACGAATTCTGGCTTTTCTTGTTCACTCATTGATGTTGCTAGATGTAGAGTTTTTTCCTTTTCTGTTGTGCCAATATTGATAGACTATGTAGGTTCCACCAACACTGATGATCTTTCATGATAATGTTATGGAATGGTGTCAAATCTTCCATCCTTCGGTGCTCAGAGAGGTTTTCACCGTCAGATATGATTTTTTATTTTTACTTTTTCAAGATCTAATGCTGCCATTGAATGGTTTTCACCATTAGATCCATTACTCTTGTTTTCAATTTTGCAATTGAAAGATTTGAAACCCTCCTAACCTGGAGCATCATTATGAGATTTATGATTAGCACTTGTGTCAGGTTCATCACAACAAAGGAAATTTATGATAGCATCAACATTCTCAAAGAGAGGAATATTGATAGGTTTAGTTGGTTCCTAGTCGATAAGTTCACGATGCATTAATGGTAAGAAGTCATCGGATTGGTTAAGGTCAACAACAGTAAAGGTTCTGATAGCAATGTTGTCAAAAAATTTAGTGGTAATGTCAAGGTCTATGATAGTACTCTCCTCGAAGTCATCTATCTCAATAGTCATCTATCTCACTCGATATCTATCCATCCTCACTTGAGTCATCGATATTTTGTGATCCAAATACAAGGGGTCTAGTCCTTGAGTTTTGTCCCTCCTCACGTGTGGGTGCATATTCTTTGATGACATCAATTTGTATGTCCTTGTATGATGTCTCTGATAAAGAATCCCACTCATACTGAAATATGCTAACCAATTTTTTTGATGAATTAACACACATAACCAACACTTAATCAACTCGGTTAGTGTTAGCTCCAAATAGAAAACTAAACTTGAAATGAAAACTACTCAACGTCAAGAATGTGCACTCAAGATCCCACTGAGGGTGAGGTGCTAACATATGATGGAGTGTTGTTATTGAAAGCTAGAAACTGATAGGCAGATAACCAGCCATGAAAAACATTTCCTCGCTACCACCAAACAGTGGGGGGAAAGATTACAATTAAAACAATTCATCTGCTGCGGCGGGCATCCACAGAGCTATGGGGATTCTCCACTATGAAGTGGGTATAAGAGTGTTACAAATCAGATTATCCACATTGGCGGTAAACCATCCAGGGGTAATTTAATGACAAAACAATAAGTAATTGCAGAACTGGAAATGGTTGGATTAGTAATGCTTAATCTCAACCTTTACAAAATTAAAATCTGCAGATTACAAATTACAATGATAGAAAATGAACCTTAGACATGAAGTATGAACTTTTACAATCATATAACACTCAAATACTGAAGTATAAGACCAATAACTAGAAACTATAACAATCTAATATAAAAATCAAAATTCTGGAAATTCAACCAGCAAACTGTGAATTCATGAAATGTTCATAAGTTGATCAAATTACCTCTGAATGACGAGATATCAGTTGCAAATTCTTCCTAGAGGTTTGGCGCCCAAGATGAATTCCAGAAACAACCACCAGAAGCTCCCATTAATTTAGCACGAATTCCAATGCTCTTTCAAATGGTACAACCCTCTTGCAAAATCGATTTTGCTATATAAAAATAGAAACTTGGAAATAAATTCCATTTTTTGGAGGAAGGGGTTGCCTTGCACTAAGAAATGTTTTGCCAAAATACCCAGAATAGAAATAAAATCACTCCAAAAGATATAATAAAAAATCAGCTTCAGCTGTAGATAAACCAGGAAACCAAAACTGTGAAATTACTCTAGAAATTATTAAATCTTGATGATCAATCTGCTAGTCTCATGTTGAGAAGTAGAAATATTCCAACTAGGTGTTGTATTTCAAACACGAAATTGGGAAAGGGCTAGGAGGTAGCATCCTCGAAGCAACAGCAAAATGTCCATTGTCATTTTGATAGCATAACGGTAAGATAAACAGTAGATACCAAAAGCTGGAGAAAAGACTTCATTTTATAGAAAATTGAGAAACTCTTCACTTTCCAAGAGAAACGCCAAAAGACACCTCTTGAAATTATTTTTTCAACTTTCAAAAATATTAATTCCTCAAAAGGTGGCATCCAATTTCAAGCTGATGTAATATTGCAATAAAGAATAAATAATCTTTTAATGAAGGCGTACCCTTCATGGCCCCACTTTAAAAACAACTTAAGTTATCTCCTTAGGCCAAGGGGGGGGTCAACAGAGAATTAAAACATAATGCCTTTAATCAAATATTTTTCACCAAATAAAGCTTTTGAAGACCAAGCCTGAATAAAAACATATGCTCCAGCTGAGAAGGACTGAGAATAGACAACTGCAACTGCCAAAAACAAGTATTTACTATAAATAGTAAATAACATGAAATGCCAAAAACTCCAAGCCAAGAAACCCTAATTTCCTCATTCCAGTCTACGGGTTCCGGAATAGACTGATGAACTGCAAGGCTAATCACTGTTGAGAAGGGGACATGACAGTCCGCCCTCCTCGAGATTGCTTGTCCTCAAGCAACTGAAAAGATGGATGCAACAAAATCTGTTCACCTTCCCACGTGGCATCTTCAATAGGCAAATTCCTCCATCTAACCAAGTATTCTTTGATTGTCCTTCTCCTCAAAGAATGCTCTCTAGTATCAAGAATTTCTTCAGGAATCAACACCAACTGACCTTCTTCATCTAATGGAGGTAATTCTGAAGTAGCCACCACGTTGTGTCCAATTGCCTTCTTGAGGCGTGACACATGAAAGACATTATGTACTTTGCTTTCAGCTGGAAGCTCCAACTCATAAGCAACTTCACCAATTCTCTTGGTGACTTTGAAAGGACCATAAAAACGTGGCTTCAACTTTTCCGCACCACTTTTCTTGAGAGAAGATTGTCTATATGGCTGAAGCCTCAAATAGACCATGTCCCCAACTTCAAAAGACCTTCTCAATACGCTGTTGATCAGCGTATAACTTCTGCTGATTTTGAGCTTGTTGCAGATTTTCCTTGAGAGATTTCAAGATGTCTTGGCTCTATTGTAACATATCTAGTGCTTGTGGAGCTCTACTATCATCAAACACTAAATCAACAAAATTAGTAGCTTCATAACCATAAAGAGCCATAAAAGGTGACATCTTAATTGACATGTGATAAGAAGAGTTATAACAATACTCTCCTAATTGAAGCCATTTAATCCAAGCTCTTTGCTGTCCTAAAACATAGTTTCTTAGGTAACCCTCTAACCATTTGTTCACAATTTCTGATTGCCCATCTGTTTGTGGGTGATAACTAGTGCTTGGAGTAAGCACTGTCCCACTCAATCTGAAAGATCTCTTGCCAAAAAACACTTAGGAACTTGCTGTCCCTATCACTGACAATAGTTTTAGGCAACCCATGCAAACATAAAACCTCTCTGAAAAACAACTCAGCCACTTGAGCTGTTGTAAATGAAGTGGTAACAGCAAAGAAATGAGCAAATTTCATTAGTCTATCAACCACAACAAAAATACAATCATGTCCTTGCACCTTGGGCAACCCCATGATAAAATCCATGGCAATACTTTCCCATTTCTGATTCGGAATGGGCAGAGGCTGAAGTAGACCAGTTGGATAAGAGTGTTCATTTTTATTTCTTTGGAAAATCGGACACTCTCTAATGTAGTTCAAGACTTCTTCTTTCAACCCTTTCCAAGTGAATCTTTCACGAATCTGCTTATAAGTCTTGAAAATCCCTTGATGACCAGCAAGGGGAACATCATGAAAAGATTGTAGAATCTTCTTTTTAAGCTTAGATTCTTGCACTAAAAAGATTCTATCTTTATAGAAAATTATACCATTAACCAACTTATACCTTTCATCAACCAAATGACCTTCTAGCAAGCTGGTTGCAAACTGATTTTTAACATAATCAGGAGCAATTAACTCCTTCCAATCTGCTGATAACTCACAAAGTGACTGCAAATGAGGCCTTCTTGAAAGAGCATCAGCCACTATATTATTTTTCCCTTTGACATATTCAATGTCAAAGTCATATGCTTGGAGTTTACTTACCCACTTATGTTGCCTTTCATTCAAATCCTTTTGGCGCATAAAATGTTTAAGACTATTGTGGTCAGTCTTAACATCAAATTTACTTCCCACCAAGTATTGACGAAATTTGGACAAAGCATGCATGATAGCAAGCATCTCTTTGTCATAAATGGAGTAAGTTTTTTCTGCTCCTCTCAACTTCTGACTCTCGAAGACAATAGGATGTTTGTCTTGCATTAGAAAAACTCCAACACCTTCACCTAAAGCATCACACTGTAATTCAAAAGATTTTGTAAAATCCTGAAGAGCCAACACTGGACATGTACTCATGATTTGCTTAAACTTATCAAAAATTTCTTGTGCCTTCTTAGTCCAAAGAAATGCTCCTTTCTTTGTAAGATTTGTGAGAGGTGCTGCTTGATGAGAATAACCTTTCACAAATCTTCTATAGAATCCACATAACCCCAAAAATCCTCTCAAGTGAGAAATATTCTTTGGAGTTGGCCAATCAAGAATGGCCCTTATCTTTTCTGGATCCACTTTCACACCCTTTGAACTGATAATGTGGCCAAGATATAATAGTTCTGTCAACCCGAACTCACACTTTGATTCTTTGGCGAACAAACATTCTGCCTCTAAAATACTAAGCACTTCTTCCAAATGCTTAAGGTGATCTTCCCATGACTTACTGAATATGAGAATGTTGTCGAAGAAGATGAGCACAAACTTCCTCAACTGCTGTCTAAAAATATTGTTCATACAAGATTGAAATGTAGCTGGAGCATTTGTCAAACCAAAAGGCATGACAAGAAATTAAAAATGCCCAAAATGGCATCTAAACGTTGTCTTTTCTATATCCGCCTCCCTCATTCTGATTTGGTGATAGCCTGAACGAAGATCAATCTTTGAGAAGAACATGGCCCCGTGGAGCTCATCAATAAGCTCATCAATCCTAGGGATTGGATATCTATTCTTGATGGTTTTCTGATTTAATGCGCAGTAGTCAACACACATACGCATTGTACCCTCTTTCTTTTTGACCAGCACCACTGCAGAAGCAAAATGACTCTTGCTTGGTCTAATGAAACCACTTTCCAACAACTCCTTGATGAGCTAAAGGGGCTCTATTATGAATGGTTCATAAGGCACAACACTTGCTGAAGGTTTTGCAAATGGGGTAACAACTCAAGCGGGCTTAACCTTGGAGAAAACTCCATGGTTAAGCGCGCTTGAGCTGGAGCAGTACTGGGATGGGTGACCTCGGGGACGGACCAGTGCTTCACCTCTGTGAGCATCACCTAGATGCAATGAGTGCTAAGTGGACCATTCAATATCATGAGAGGTGGGTTCTTGTTGAACCACTACTCATGAAACATGGGTCAATGAGTTTGACTCGAAACTACACGGTTGAATCCTGATAGCAATATCATTATTTGACACGCTGTGGAAAAATACCTCCTACTTATCAACTCCTTGATGGTTTTTTCAATTTCATCTTTCTGCCTCTTTGGATAGCGGTAAGGTGTAGTCATGACAGGTTTTTCTCCCTCTTCTAACTCAATCACATGCTCATAACCTCTTTCAGGAGGTCTTCCAGGAGGTAGGCTTCCAAAGACTTTGCTCTTCTTTGAAAGTAAGGCTTGAATATCAGGATGATATTGCCTTTTCTCCTCTACCGGATCAGCTGGTAGAACCATACATTCAGCAGCCCATTCAACCTGATCGTGACGGATCAGCCTTTCCATCCTCTTCAAGGACACAATTCGAGGGCCTCCATTTGACATCCCTCTTAGAACAACCTTCCTTCCATTAGACTGAAATTTAAGCTCCATGGTTTGCAAATTTAATGTGATCTCACCAAGAGATCGCAGCCATTGTATGCCCAACACAACATCAGTGTCTCCAATTCCCACCACATAAAAATCATCTTTAATCTCATGATTCCCTAATTGCAAAGATAGGTTAGGAATCTTCCTTGTGCAAGACATAGTAAAACCATCAGCAACCATTACCTTGAAACCATCAAATTCTTCAGTCTTCAAACCTTTTCTAGCAACTAATCCTTCATCAATAAAATTGTGAGTTGCTCCGGTATCAATTAGAGCAACTATCCTTTGTGAATTCACAACTCCATGAACCCTAAAGGATTCATTTTTTTGAAAACTTGATAGTTGTGCGAAAGCACTACCATCTCCCACCTCTTCGGACTTGTCTTCTGGATCTTCTTCACCTTCACTACCTGCTGATTCATATTGCTGATCAGACGAATCAGATTCTGATCCATAATCAGAATAGCCCTCCATTCGATTTGCTTTGCCTCTTCCATAGCAATGGTGACCCTTAACCCAAGGATCACGGCAAGTGTAACAAACTCCATCTTTTCTAAGCTGTTCTTTGAGCTCTTCTGACAACCTTGGTGGAAACTTCTTGGGCAGATTTGAAGAAGGTTTTTTATCTTTCTTATGGCTGAATGGTTTTGAATGAAACTTAGGCCTTGGGGCTGCTAACTCCATGCTCCTAGCTTTCTTGATAGCTTCATCTAACGTTGGTGGATCAAATGCTTTGACCCAACCCTTCAAAGGCTCCATTAAACCTTCAGCAAAAAGAACCACAAGTCTTCTTTCAGTAATGTTAGGCACCATTACTAACAACCTCTGAAAATCAGCCTCATAGTTTTCTAAAGATCCTTGCTGTTTCAATTGTGCCAATTCTCTAAATCTCAATTCTGGATATTTGGTGTCAAATCTTTCAATCAACTTATTGGTAAACTCTCCATATGTGCAAACGAGGTTATGGCCAAGAGTGACCAAACCATGAGTCCACCATTCATGAGCTATCCCATCCAAATGCAAAGTAGCAAATTTGATAGCATCTTCTTCTGGCATGGGTCTGAGGGAAAGGTAGTTATCTAACTTTTGTACCCATGATCTGGCTATACACCTATTACTACCATCAAAATGTTCCATAGTAATCTTTCCCAATGCTTGGTAGAAGTCATTTCTTGGTGCCATAGGATGTTGTTCTGTCCTTCCTCCATTTCTTCGACTCCTTTGATTCATGAATTGATCAAAGGTCCAAGTACCTCTCAAACCAAGAGGTAAAGAAACGTACTCCATGTAAGCTTGACATGCATCATTAGCAAAGTTTGGAGCAGCTTCAACCGGTTGTTGCTCTTCCCTTGGTGTGAAGACGGGAAAAAGGGGTCTAGAGGATGACCCACTAGGAATTGTAGCATGCTGACCCACAATTTTGTCTCTTGTATTCACCTCAGGACTACCACTATTGTTATTTCCATTAACTCCACTACTTTCTCCAGTTGAGTCATTTTGGGGCTGAATGATATTCTGAGCTGCTTGCTAGTGCAACTTGGACAATAATCGGGACATCATATCTATCATCCCATCAAACTTCTTCTCAACTCTGTCCCTCTCTTCATTATCTCTCCTTATAGTGTCTGACATTATTACAACTGTCTGTTCAACTACTTCCACTGATTTATCTGAACCTTCCACTTTTTTACCAAGATCTCTTAGGACTCCTGAGAAGGTCTCTGCTTCTGGAATGGGCGGAAACTGATGCTGATTTCTAGCCTGACTTATGGTGTATGGCCTAGTGTTTCTTTCACTCATCAGATAACCAACTGCAAATTGCCATAGGATGGCAGGGTCTTCTGCTCTGATACCACTGAAATATGCTAACCAATTTTTTCGATGAATTAACACACATAACCAGCACTTAATCAACTCAGTTAGCGTTAGCTCCAAATAGAAAACTGAACTTGAAATGAAAACTACTCAACGTCAAGAATGTGCACTCAAGATCCCACTGAGGGCGAGGTGCTAACATATGACGGAGTGTTGTTATTGAAAGCTAGAAACTGATAGGTGGATAACCAGCCATGAAAAACATTTCCTCACTACCAACAAACAGTGGGGGGAAAGATTACAATTAAAACAATTCATCCGCTGCGGCGGGCATCCACAGAGCTGTGGGGATTCTCCACTATGAAGTGGGTATAAGAGTGTTACAAATCAGATTATCCACACTGGCGGTAAACCATCCAGGGGTAATTTAATGACAAAACAATAAGTAATTGCAGAACTGGAAATGGTTGGATTAGTAATGCTTAATCTCAACCTTTACAAATTAAACTCTGCAGATTACAAATTACAATGATAGGAAATGAACCTTAGACATGAAGTATGAACTTTTACAATCATATAACACTCAAATACTGAAGTATAAGACCAAAAACTGGAAACTGTAACAATCTGATATAAAAATCAGAATTCTGGAAATTCAACCAGCAAACTGTGAATTCATGAAATGCTCATAAGTTGATCAAATTACCTCCGAATGACGAGATATCAGTTGCAAATGCTTCCTAGAGGTTTGGCGCCCAAGATGAATTCCAGAAACAACCACCAGAAGCTCCCATTAATTTAGCACGAATTCCAATGCTCTTTCAAATGGTACGACCCTCTTGCAAAATCGATTTTGCTATATAAAATCAGAAACTTGGAAATAAATTCCAATTTTTGGAGGAAGGGGTCGCCTTGCACTAAGAAATGTTTTGCCAAAATACCCAGAACAGAAATAAAATCACTCCAAAAGATATAATCAAAAATCAGCTTCAGCTGTAGATAAACCAGGAAACCAAAACTGTGAAAATACTCCAGAAATTCTTCAATCTTGATGCTCAATCTGCTAGTCTGATGTTGAGAAGCAGAAATATTCCAACTAGGTGTTGTATTTCAAACACGAAATTGGGAAAGGGCTAGGAGGTAGCATCCTCGAAGCAACAGCAAAATGTCCATTGTCATTTTGACAGCATAACAGTAAGATAAACAGTAGATACCAAATGCTGGAGAAAAGACTTCATTTTATAGAAAACTGAGAAACTCTTCACTTTCCATGAGAAACGCCAAAAGACACCTCTTGAAATTCTTTTTCAACTTTCAAAAATATTAATTCCTCAAAAGGTGGCGTCCAATTTCAAGCTGATGTAATATTTCAATAAAGAATAAATAATCTTTTAGTGAAGGCGTACCCTTCATGGCCCCACTTTAAAAACAACTTAAGTTATCTCCTTAGGCCAGGGGAGGGGGGGGGGTCAACAGAGAATTAAAACATAATGCCTTTAATCAAATATTTTTCACCAAATAAAGCTTTCTAAAGACCAAGCCTGAATAAAAACATATGCTCCAGCTGAGAAGGACTGAGAATAGACAACTGCAACTGCCAAAAACAAGTATTTACTATAAATAGTAAATAACATGAAATGCCAAAAACTCCAAGCCAAGAAACCCTAATTTCCTCATTCCAGTCTACGGGTTCCGGAATAGACTGATGAACTGCAAGGCTAATCACTGTTGAGAATGGGACATGACACATACTCATTAGAATCAGTTTCAGAACTATCCCACATTTGAAGGATTCTTTCAACAACTCTATGAGTGCTTTCTTCTTTTGTTTCTCCTGTGTAACCTAATCCGGTTTTGTCTTTTGACTGAAGTGTGACAGGTTGAATGGGTTCTACAATGCCTTCTTTCCTTTTGCCAATAGGTCCTTGTCCTTCATATCCCATTTTCTCTAAGATAGCCTTTCCTTTTCCATACTGATTTGTCTTTATGTTGATATTCGCTGATGTAGAGGTTTCCTCATCTTTGTAGAGCCAATTGAGAATGGCCTTATCTTCAGATTCTTCTTCTAGAGTACCTGCCTTTTACAAATCTATCATCAAAAATTGTGGTAGGTATTGATGATTGTTGTGTTGATGTTGAAGGATGTCCATATGTCCTTAGAGATGGTAGCAATTGTGAAAAACATAAAGATTTCTCAATGGAATACTCTCCCATGCCCTTGTCTTTTAACTGGATCTTGTCTTTGAATTGTTGTGATAGAGAATCCAGTTGAGCTTCATTGTTTGATGGAGTGGAGTCAGCAACACTTGTTTCTTTTGACTGTTCCTTTTTTTCAACCCATTTAGATATTAAATTTAGTTGCTTTTCGCCATTGGATGAACTAGAAGTGTTTGCTTCTCTGTTATGGGGCACCAAAGTGTCTTGAGTTGTTTTAATCCTGTTACAAGTTTGAGGATTATTGTAATCAGCTGAGATAGTGACTTCTTTTCCATTGATCAGAAACTTTAAACATTGATGATAAGTTGAACGTACTACTTGCATTTCATGAATCCAGGGATGTCCCAAGAGTATGTTATAAGCGAGCTCTTTGTCTAATACTTGGCAAACAATATTCTTCACAATTGGTCCCACTTGAATAGGCAACATGATCAACCCCTTGGAGGATCTCTCTTCTTCATCATAGGCTTTTATTGTGATCTTCCTTCTAGCATCAATAGCATTATCAAAATAACCTAGTGCATGGATCAATTTTAAAGTGCAAATGTTTAAACCAGCTCCACCATCTATTAAGACACTTTTTACTTGGTGTTTTTGGATTAATACTTCAATATGAAGGGTGGCATTGTGTGGATGAGTAGCTGACACATCATCTTGTTCTAAAAATGATAGGAAGTGAGGCGTGGTTAAGTGTCCCACCATAGCTTGGAATTAACAAACATCCAGATTATTGGGTACTGTTGTGGCCACAAGAGCTTGTTCCAAAACCTCCTTATGAGATGGTGAGATTTTAAGGAGTTCCAAAATTGATATTTGTGCTGGTATTTTTTGTAGTTGATCAATGATGTATTGATTTGAAGGGGTAGAAATGGTTTTAGATGAAATTCCTTTCAATATTACCTTGGATTTCCCCCTTGTTGTCACGTTGACTGGTTGATATTCTTGATTTTCCCTTATTTTTATGGCATTGAGTTGATTGTTGGATGTATCCATGTTTGGGATCAGATCTATGGGTATAATATCATTGGTTTCCACGTTATCAGTTTGATTGTTAGCAACATCATTATTCTCAACTGTAGAGATACAATGAATAGTGCTATCATAAATGTAGTTTACATTTTTACCTTTAATGTTTGCAGAAGAAGATTCTCCCTTTTCATAATTTGGTAAAGGATTTTTAAATGCACCATGATCATTGTTTGTTTGAGGTCCTTCTACGAATACTTTCTTGTTTTCAATCAAATCTTGTACTAGATGTTTCAACTGCATACATTCATTTGTTTTATGTCCTTTGTTTTTATGAAAGTTACAACAGTCAGCATCATTCCACCAAGATGGTTTTACTTTTGGTTCCCAATTTCTTACTTCAGGTAAGGTGATAAGTTCATTTGCAATAAGTTCTCTCATTGCTAATTCTAGTGTTTGTCCCAATGGTGTGAATCTTCATCAATTTGATGGTCTTGGATATGATTGTGGCTTAGATTCTCCATTGTTTGGATTGTTGTTTTGACTGACATTTTGATTGATGTTTTGGTCATTGTTTTGATTGGTATTTGCAGTAGTTGTTGTCAAGTTAAATACTGGTTTCGCATTTTGTGTGTCATTTGTAGTATCATTGTTTCTAGTATTTCTATTCTTTTTCCAAAACTTAGGTTTATCATTATTGCCATAGTGATTTGAGGAATTTGTATTATTTGATCATTCATTGTAATGTTTTATCACTCCTCTTTTGACTAAGGCTTCTTTGATCTTGAGCCCATTTTCAATCACTTTCTCAAATGTAGGTGGACATTATAGTTCAAGCCTATAGCTCATGTCATCAGTTAAGTTGTCAATGAATAGTTCCATCTTTTCTACTTTAGGTATAGAATGAGGATATCTAGCAAACAACCTTCGCCATCATTGTAGAAATGAGAGGAATGTTTCACTTTCTTTTGTTTCATGTTGTAAAGGTCTTTTATTGTTACCTTGTGTTGAATATTGAAGGAAAATTGTGAGATAAACCTGTTGACTAGTTCTTCAAAAGATCAAATTCCTGGTTGTAGTTTAGAAAACCATTCCATGCATTGACCTCCTAAACTCCTTGGAAATAACCTCATTAGATAAGTGTCCTCTTGTGAAAATTCTAAACTCATGGTTCTAAATTCCCTCATGTGATCAATTGGATCTATTTTACCGTTATACTTGGCATATTTTGGGAATTCACAATGTCTAGGAAATGGTACATGTCCACACTTGGATCAAAAGGATAAGGACAAATGTCTTGTAATGAGTACCTTTTCATGGTTCCTTTTTGCATATCCTAAATTTTTTGTTGTAAGTTTTGCATTTGATGTGTTAGGGAAACTGGGTATGTGCAGGATCATAATGGAAAAAATAGGCCCTTAAGTGGCAATGAAAATTCAGAAAAATCAAAGTTAGGCAACTTGACGTAAAAATTTGAATAAGTTATCTATATTATTTTAAAAATATGTAAGAATATAATCCATGGAAAATTGAATTTTGTTTCTAAACTACTAAGTTTATTTGAAAAAAAAAAGTCTATTTGGTGAAAATTTGAAATTTCAATGCAATAGTACTTAAATTTCAGGGAAAAAATAAGAAGTAGGTGTATGTCTGACCACCCTAACCACAATAAAATGATAATATTTTTTTATAATATTTTAGATATAAGTAGAGGACTCATGTTCACATGTGACGCATATTTTTTTGTAATTTCTTTCCAAGTAAATAATTAATTATGATTTTTTTATTACAACTTTTTAAAAATATAAAAACTCGTCTGTCTAACCACCTTAACTTGGTCAAAAATTCATGAAATTCAATTTTTTTTTTAATCCTATAGTATGTGAAGCATAGAATGTGACGCATGTTTTGGATTCAAAAAATATGATACCGTTTGAAAGTTATAAATGTTTTTCAATCAGCCTATCAATCAGGACTTTAGTCATAATTCTAATAGAAAATGAATAATAATTATTTATTAAATTCAAAGTAAAGAATAATTTATATTGGTGGAAAGTTGAGAATCTCCTCTACAAACCCTTTTCGTTTCATCAATTTTGGCTAAAAAAAAGTTGTCAACCACATGGGCGAAGTCTAGAAAAACAAGGTAAGTTGTTAAACACATTTTTTGTGTTGACTTCTTAGGATTGGCATGTCCTAGCCAAATTCCAAAGCAAGCCTAAGGCTAATCCATAGGCAATAAATTTTATGTCAGAAATATCAGATATCTATTTTGAATCGGATATCTAATTTGGTTTATATATTATTTTAAAAAATGTTATACACTTTATAATATATGATTTAGAAAATACATTAAATAGTTTATAGTTTATTTTAATATATAATATACAATTTATGATAATCTCTTACATAATTATATAATATATAATATATTATATTATTATGTATAATATTTAAATATTATTTCTATATTTTAGTTAATGTATATATATATACAATTTATGATAATCTCTTACATAATTATATAATATATAATATATTATATTATTATGTATAATATTTAAATATTATTTCTATATTTTAGTTAATGTATATATATATATATTACTAATATATAAAATATTTAAATATTATCTCTTTCCCCTCTCTCTCTCCCCATCTTCTCTCTCTCCCTCTCCCTTTCCCTCTCTCCCTCTCTCTCTCTCTCCTTCTCATTCTTCCCCTCTCCCTTCCCCATCCTAATTCTCTCTCCCTCTCTCTTCCATTCTTCCCGTCTTCCCCTCTCCCTTCCCCCTCCTAATATTCTCTCTCTCTCTCTCTGAAGTCTCCCCCTCCTACCCCCTCTACCTCTCTCAAGTCTCTCTCTCTCACACTCACTCCTATGTCTCTCCACTCTACCCTTAGCCCTCTATCTCTCTCCCA
>VDFB02153237.1:140279-216103 GCA_007258455.2 Sequoia sempervirens | reverse complement strand
AAAAGTAAGATATCCAATTTAGATCAGATATCCGATTTATAGCACCAAAATATTACATTTTAAAATGTTTTTCAAATTAGATATTAGACATGAATTGGATATCTAATACAAATCGGGTATCCAATTTGACTTGAGCATTGCTATGGAGCGATTTGAATTGGATATTCGATTTGTAGTACTTTGGCTTGGGAATTGCTATGGAGCAATGTACTGACACCCAACCCAAAAAAAAATTCAACTCGGGATTCACATTTTTTGGCAAGTTCAAAATGCTACTTTTTTCATGTTGCCACTTTTTGGCCCATCATGATCCTGCACATACCCAACTACTTGATTTATGTTTTGTGTGTTGTGTGGTTCAGTTTCAGCTGCTTTAGGTGTTTCTTTTAATCGATTAATGTCAAAATCTTTTGGAAGTTTTGCACCTAGTTCAGCTAGCATCAAAAGGTATTTTTCCATATCTTGTTCCAAAACCTTTTCCATGAATTTGTGAAAATTTGGATCTTGTTGTGCAGTTTGAATATCCTCTTGGGTTATTTCATTTGTATCATTTTGGTGGAATCTATGAAAGGGATTTTCTTCAACCATGATGTTCGATGTTTCAATTTCCTTTTCCCTAAGTTTCTGTCTTTGTAACCTTGTCAAAATTGGCATACAAGTGTTTGTTATTCTCACTAAACTTTGATCTTTTGTGTTTGGATGAGTGTCAATGGATTTTAACAAAGTCAAATAGAATGATATATTCTATTGATGAGACCAAGTTAAAAATATGATTATTGTGTTTCGTTTCATGATTTTAGGATGACAAAATCCTAATAATGAAACTTAACCTAATAACCAATATTTGTGTTTGATAATTGGACACTTTATAGTTGCAAGATCTAGGTTTAACTTGAAAGATTTTTTTTGACTTGTAAGATCCTATTTGTTTCAAGTTTAATACATTGCCTAGACTGTGAAAATTTTTTAGTTTTGATAAAAACTTGAGTTCTAATGTTAATAGTCTGACAGGGGTTTCTAATAGCTCTTTGTTTTCTTGTTATGTGGATGTGCTATTATAGAGGGAAGATGTGCTAAAACAGACTGTGGATGCGCCAGAGTATGTGGTGAATGTATTGTTAGACAAGGTCTATGCGTTAAAACAGACTGTGATTGCGCCAAGATACTGGTAAATCTGACACTAGTAAATTTTTGGAGACAGACTGCAGATGCGCTAAAACAATGGTTATATGTGCTATTTAGACAACAGATGTGCTAAAAGGCTCTGTGTATGCACTAAAACATATTGTGTATGCGCTATTTTGGGACTATTCACAGTGTTGTCTAGTTTTCCTCAGTAAAAGGACTGATTTTTTGGGTGTAATTTTCTGAATCATGAATATTTTAACACGGAATCTTGCTGGAAAATCTCTGAAAAAGCCTAATGTTTCCAAGTTTTTTTTTCTTCTCTATTGTAACAATTGATTTGGGTTGTTGGAATATTGTATTGCTAGTTGTGGGATGAAAGAATGACAAATGGGTTGATTATGATTATGCTTTTGTGAAAGAGCTCTTCATTGGAAATAAGATTGTGAATATAAAGGCTCTAAGGAAAAATCATCAGTATATCCTCTAGCGAATTCGTGATACCTATGGATGAAAGTTCGATGTTCAAGCAAGATTTTCCTACTTTGATATAAGAAGTGTCTCCTTTTCAAAAGCTTTTTGTAGCCAAGTTGCTTCTTTGGTTTCTTGGTTCTTTTTGGAAGGGTTTTCTTAACAAAGGTTGTTGATTTCCAATCCCTAATCATAAATTTTACAGGTTGATTTTTCAAACTCTTTGTGTTTTTTTGGATAATCTTCATCTGAATTAATGTTTTTTGAAAACACAGCAAGCAATTGTAAAACAATTATTTTGAAGTCCTAGAATCTAAACAATAAGTGTATGTTCAAGAATCAAACATGATCCTTTTTTATTTCCATTGGTATTTGACAAAAAAAATTTGTACTTCAAGCAGACTCACTCTTAAGGTCAAAAAGGTCATCATAATACTCAACAACCCACATCTTAAAATTGCGTTGACTCACACAACCGTGTCACCCCCTAGAGGGCACCTGTGTTTTGTCTTTTCCAAGCACGTACTCAAAGTTAGATTTCTCAATCCCTTGAGAAAACAGTCCTTGGTAATTATTGGGGGTAGATTCTTCCCTCCCCTTGCACCGTGAGTATTACAATGTTCAGAAACTGACAAGTTGGATTCTACACTAAGGTTCATAGATAGGGTATCCATTTGGAGCGGCAAATGATAAAATCCCTTAGGAGACCTCCCAATCTTTAGAACAAAGATTTTGGGGATGGTTATCTTGCACACTTTTGGTAAATGTGGGTTTTCCCAGATTTACTTTTGGTAAAGTGCATGAAATTAAAAGATGAGTCTGGCATTTTGCTCACCTGGTTAAGGGGAGAGCATAGGTCTATCACCGTATAATCACAGTAGACAATCTTCAATTTTTAAAGCTCAAATGACAATTTGCTATTCTACGTGAAGATATTGCCTCACAAAAGATATGATGTTTATTTTAACCAAGATAGCAATGTATGATGACTACCCTAGGATTGGTGTATTTTAATCCAAATGACTATCCTAGGATTGGTGTATTTTAATCCAAATGCAGCAATGAAACTACTAGTCATGGTTGCATCAGATCCAGACAACAATTTACAAATGCGCTATAACAGAGGTCATATGCGCCACAAAATTGATCATATGTGCTACAGAATCAATTAGATACGCTGCAAAAGTTATCGTATGCGCCACAAAATTGATCATATGCGCTACAATAGAGTGTGTTGGAAGTTCAGTCAAATGCACTAGAACAGTCTTCACATACATTTTGGAGTTTCTGCTAGATGTGCCAAAACAGTCGTCAGATGTGCTAAAGTATCTAGTGGATGTGCCAGAAAATCTCTCGATCGCACTAAAAGAAAACATGTCGGAAGCTACAAGTACACATTTTAGGAAAAAATTGTTAAAATCATGGGTTCGTGCCCCACGGTGGGCACCAAAATGTAAGTGTGGAATAAGTAATGAGTAAAATAATAAACAACACTTCTTAATAAGACATTATATCAAAGATTCAACAATATTTAAACTAATTTAAAGCAAGAATCTATTGAAAGTGTCATATTGTTCTTTATCTCCAAAGATTTATTAAGTCATAGGGCTCTCAGATTTGGTAAGCATTGTGACTGTTAAAATGCCAATCTAGAGAATGAGATGTTGCTAAATGCAATAATCTAATCCTATTTGATGATATCTAAATGATAATGATACAACTATTGTGATCTAAATTGACATGAATATGATAAAAAGAAGCTACAGTAAACTATGCTGCAACCATGATATTGATTCTAAAATGCTATGATTGCTATTGCTAAATGATAATGCTATTGCTAAGATGCTTGATTGTTCAATTTTTGTTTCTGCAGAGTAAGTTTGCACGAAGTTGGGATCCATTTCCTATAGAAGAAGGTTGTATTTATAGATTTATGGCAGCACATTTGCAAAGGGGCAGCACACCAAAGGTCTGGATTTGATCTGAGGATTCAATGGTGAAGGATGAAGAAGCCTGAGCTGATCATGGGGATTGTTCCTCCCCAGAAAAACACTCAGTCAAAAGATAGAAAGAATCATTGGAGAAAGATGAAGAGGATTGCCTATAAGTTTGTCTCCAAATTTGCCCGTGAAGAATAAGATGAATTAAATTAGACATTTCATGTCTAATTTGGTAGGTGAAATATTGATTAGCTATAGAATATTCTTTTAATTTGAATAATTTTGATTTATTCAAATTTAGGAAGAAATAACAATTATTAAAATAAACAAATGTTTTTGATATTGTTTATTTAATAAAAGAGGGATAATGATAATTAAATAAAAAACTATTGAATTTTTTATTATTTAATTAAGGAGAATAATTAGAAGAATATAGATGTGAATTATATAAATACATATTTCTATTTATTTAATAGTAGAAGAATTTGATTAAATAAAACAAAGTGAAATTTGTTTATTTACTTAAGACAAAATAAAAGAATAAAGATTGAAGAATTTAGAAGATGAACTATATAAATAAATATTTCTATTTATTTAATAGTAGAAGAATTAAAGGTTAATTAATCAAATAAATTGTATTTAATTAATTAGATTATCTAGACCATTTTTAGGTGTATACGCTAATAAATCAAATTCACTCTACTAAGAAGTTCATTTTCCTGTTAACGGTAATTATTCAATTTTTTTGCCCATTCTGTAAAGGCCAAGGACTTTCATGCGGCAGGGAGGGTCCCATCGACTAGTTTTCCCATTGCCAATGGCATAGTTTCCAATAGATCAGAATTGGATTTATATGGAAAGTCATTTTCATCGACGAAACAGGTTTTTCTATCAAGGTTAAACATTTTCAGGGTTTTCCTAGCAGCATTTTTCATAATGGGGCTTGGATTCATGATCAACAAGCTCCCAAGCTTCCCATTAGGAAGTTTCAACATCAATCTCATGGCAAAAAATCACTTGTTAGGGAGAGGCAAGCTCCCTTTGACATTTGTGTTTTTGAATCAGAATCCCTTGCAAATTCTTCAAGTTCCTCCTGCTTGTGGGCTGATGTGGCATCTAGTCATCCACATGGTCATTAGGTTTCTCCTTCTCCCCGTGCACCATCTTCCATTCCTAATAATATTCCTATTTTTGGTATTTCTAGGGCTCCCTTCATTCCAAATTCTTCTCTTTCTTGTCCGTCCACTTTTCTGAATGACATATCTATTGTTTACCCTAAACCTTCTGCACCTTTGTGACCTCCTCTCACTTTTCCAAATAATATCGTTATCAATAAGAAGGTTTTAATGGGATTGAATGCTAATGGCGTCGACGATGTGGTGTGGAGGGTTCATTCAAAGTCCCAAATGCAGGGGAAGGATAAGGCTTCGGGTTTTAATGGGAAGAAATGGATTCTGAAACGAATATTGAGGAGTGATCAAGTCAATGTTACTCTTCCTCATGCCATGCTTCAACCCCAGACTAATGATCTTAAGGACGTGGCCCTAATTTGTAAGTTTTGGAAATTCATTCCTGATCTTGATTTTTTTTAAAATTGGGTTTTTCAAACTTGGGAAGGATCTAATCAAGTTTTCTTTCTAGATAAGGAAGAAGGTTTCTTTGTAGTTATATTTTCTAATAAAGACTCTAGGAATGTTTATAGAAAAAATTCTTGGATTTGTGAAGGACACGGTTTATTTACAACCCTTTGGACTCCAAACTTTTTCCCTTCTCACACTAGGGTTCAATTTATTCCCATTTGGGTCCAGTTGCAAGGGTTACCTTTGGAGTACAGAGAGTCGAGCATTATTCAGGTCCTAGGCAATCAACTAGGCATTTTTTTGCATCAAGATTTTCTTTTTTTCTCTAATCCATCATTACCAATCAGGCTTTGTGTGCTTATTGATGTTTCTAAGACTCTACCAACAGTTGTTAATATTAAGTCAAGCTACGGCTTGTGGAAACAGAAGGTGGTATTTGGGGATCCAAAGAATTTCTATTTTCTCTGTCATTCACCTATTCATTCTTCGATAAAGTGTGTGGAGTTGGAGGATCTGAACATGGTTTCAATAGGCATTCATCCAATTTAAGCTCTGTTAATTCATTGAATGACAGATCGATCGTGGCTTTTTCTACTTCTGACAAGGATTTGCTGTGAATGTTCGATTTGTCATTCATTTCTAAGGTTTTTGATGTCTGCTTTAAATGGTATCAATTTATTAATGGAACACATTCATAGTTTAATCCTCAAGTCCCTCTTAGTGTAGGGCTACAACATTGGGGGGTTTCAAAAGTTTCACTGTTGAAACCTATAGGAGGCTCTTCTTGCAGACATCTCTCTTTGGGGGAAGTCGTGGGCTTCAAGTAAGTAATTCTGATAAGGGAGACTGTCTCCGTGATAGTTCACCTCCCTTATAGGCTAAATTTTTATCATCAAATGGTTTCATAAATGAAGGGTTAGTTATCAAGGTTTCTGGCTCTCATTTTAAGCCTATTATTGTTTCTTTTGTACCTGGCTTGGAGAAATTATTGTTGTCACCTATGAAAATATTTCTTCATTCTATTAAGCTCTTGGTTCCTCAGATCAATTTGAAGAAAGGTTAAAGATTTTTCATGATCAAGAATTGGCGGTTAATTATGTTTTACAGTCTCAGCCGCTTTCTATCAATTTTAATGTTCATTCCTCTACTTTACCTTCTGAGGTGGAGTTTGAGAAATTTTTTGATGAGGCTCTAGTATCTGTAGGAGAAAAAATGACATATGATATTGCCTCAGAGGTTTTTGGGGAAGGGGAGATCTCAAATGATTTGGTCTTGCTATCAATTTCCCATCCCTGTTGTCTTCTCCCTCAAGCAAAAAGTCTCTTGACAAAAAGGGTAGGAAATCTTTAGCTGTCAAGTTACAAGAAGAAATAGTAGCAGGTTTATAGGTGACATTAGATGTCAAAATGGGTATAGGCTTGAAACAATAAAGACCTTGAGGAGAGCTTGTTGCTCTCCCAAGCTTCAATGAGGTTAATATCATGGAATGTTAGAGGCATAAATTCCCCTGACAAACAGGCCCAAATCAAGCAACAATTGGATGCTTGTGGGGTAGATTTAGTTGTCTTCAAGAAACTAAAACTTCAAAGGAATATTTTCAAGCTATTACTAAGAAGTGGAGCAAATGGCAAGCTTCTCATTCACCCTCTCAAGGAGCTTTAGGAGGTTTGCTTACTCTTTGGAATGCAAAAATAGTTTGCATTAGTAATGTCTCTTTTGATCATAACTGGCAGCTAATGAAGATTAATCACTTTGATTTATCCTTTTGGTTGCTAAATGTATATGGGCCTAACAATACAGTAGGCAAGAAGTTGTTGTGGGCTACCCTGAAATTGAAAATAGATGGTTTGGGGCAAGACAAAGTTGTTCTTGTAGGGGATTTCAATGCAATTACAAGTTTTCTAGAGAAAAAAGGTGCTATATGTCCTCCAAAGAAAGTTATGGAGGATTTTGTTGCTTTCATTCAAGATAATGCTTTGGTGGATGTAATTCCACAAAATGGTGGATATACCTAGACAAATAGGAGAAAGAATTTCCTTCAAATTGCGGAAAGATTAGATAGGTTCTTAATCTCTCAGAATTGGTTATTAAGTGATCATCAATTGATATCTGAAATATTGCCTTTTGCTGCCTCAGATCACTTTGATATCTCACTTGATTTGGTTGCAAAACAAGTAAAAGTAAAGTTTCAATCTTCTTTTAAGTTTGAGGCAATGTGGTTTAGACATCTGGATCTTATTCTTTTGCTAAAGCAATGGTGGTTGAGTGTGCCCTTTATTCATGGTTCTAGAATGTTTCAATTGAGCAAGAAATTGGAGAACGTGAATCAACAGTTAAAAATTTGGAACCAACATGTTTTTAAAAATGTATTTTTGCAGAAAGATTTGGTTTACAAAAGGTTAGAAGAGGTAAATGAAAAAATTATTGCTAATGGTCTTAATAATACATTATTTGAAGAACAAAGAAAATTACAAGAGGAATGGAAGGAGTTGTTATTGAGAGAGGAGGTCTATTGGAGACAAAAATCTAGAGAATTATGGCTGAAAGATGGAGATAGGAATACAAAATTTATCCATATATCAGTGCAAATAAAAAAGAAAAAAGTTCTATTTTCTCAATTCAAGACAGTGTGACAAGAGTCCTGCTTACTAAAGAGGAAGAGATTCAAAATGAAGGAGTCAATTTTTTTTCTGCCTTATTATCTGCAAATAATAATGACAATGTTCATTTAGCAAGGGAAAGAGAAGAGCTTCTTCAGGATATCCCAAATCTGGTATCTCATGAAGATAATGTCAGGCTGTTGGTTCCTTTTTCACTCAAAGAAGTAAAAGAAGTGGTTTTCTCCATGTCTCCTGACAAAGCACCAAGTCCTGATGGTTTCACTGCCATCTTTTACCAAAAATGCTAGGAATTCATTGGAGTTGATATTCTCAATGAATTGGAGGAATCAAGAAAATCAAGAGGTATGCTAAAAAAGTTTAATGTGACTAATATTGTCATCATTCCAAAAATAAAAACTCCTAATACTTTTTCTGATTTTCAGCCTATTTCTTTATGTAATACAATTTATAAAATATTTACAAAGGCCATTTATCTTCGGTTACATCCTCTTGTGTCTTCAATCATCTCTGAGGAACATGGGGGTTTTGTTCCTAGAAGAGAAACATCAAAAGGAGCAATTGTTGCCCATGAAACTTTGCACTCCATTGTTGTAAATAAATTATCCACAATGATTATTAAACTTGATATGCAAAAGGCATATGATAGGGTTGATTGGGATGTTTTGAATAATGTGTTATTGAAGTTTAGTTTTTCTCCTAAGTGGTGTAAGTGGATAATGGCATGTTTATCTGGTGCTAAGTTTTCAGTGTTATTAAATGGATTAGCAGTTGGGTTTTTTGGATCTACCCAAGAGGTCCGTCAAGGAGATCCATTGTCTCCATTTTTTATTTATCATTTTAGCAGAAGATTTGAGCAGGTCTTTTCATAAAGCTCATATGTAAGGTTTCATCCAGGGTGTCTCTATTCCAAATACTAACATATCAACGACCCATTCTCTTTTTGTAGATGATACTTTGCTCTTTGCTAAAGCCTCAATGGCAGAAGCTTTGCACATAAAGTCATTATTGGATAAGTACACTAGAGCTTCAGGACAAAAAGTATTCAATACAAAATCTGATATTGAAAATCGAATTGTGAGGGTATTTGGCTTTCAACAAGCTCATTTTCCATGTAAATATCTTGGTATTCCATTCTTTACTGGTCAAAACAAGATTACTTACTGGCAAAAAATCATTCAAATCATTCAAGCTAAAATCTTATCATGGAAAGGTAGATGGTTATCTTTAGCAGGGAGAATTTTACTGGGAAAATTTGTATTATCAACGATTCCAAATTACTATATGGTAGTTTTAAAAGCTCCAAAGTCGATCATTTTTCAAATTCAAAAGTTGATCAGGAAATGTTATGGTCGGGTAATTTGGATAGCAAAAAGAAAATTCCCCTAATATCTCAGATGGAAACAATGTGTTTAGAGAAGTTAAAAGGTGGAGTAGGTCTTCATAATTTGTTAGATAGGAATTTGGCATTAGGAGGTAGAATGGTTTGGCGAATGTATGCAAAACCTGCAATTAAATGGTGTCATCTTATGCAGAGTAAATATTTAGATAACCACTGCCCATCGAGAATCTTTATTGTTGCAAATCCACCTTCAGGGTCACCAATGTGGATTTTTTTGGTCTCATGTAGGAAAGTTATCTTACCTCATTTAACTTGGGAAGTGAATGATGGTAATGAAGCCTCATTTTGGAAAGATTCTTGGAACAAATATCAGAATCTAGCTGTTGATTTTAACTTTGGGAACACTGCAACCTTTTTGTCTCAAGCTTGGGCTCAAAAGTAAAAGATTATGTTCAAAGTGTGGATTCAATGACTGGAAAAGTTAAGTGGAAAGACTTTTCAAAAGAGGCAATGGATGAGAATCATAAAGATTAGATTTCATCTATCCTACAAGAAAGAGTAGTCTATTTTTCATCCAAACCTGATAGATTAATTTGGTCTAAAGCAAATATAGGCTGCTATACAATTAAAGAGGGGTACAAATCAATTTCTCAAGCATCTCTCCAAGTATCACAACAAAGGGCCTATCAGTTTTGTTGGAATTGAAATTTTTTGCCTAAAGTAGGTTGTTTTTCATGGCTAGAAATTCAAATAAAAATTCTAACAAGTGACAAATTGGCAAAACTAAAGATAGTTGTTCCTTTTAAATGTGTGCTTTGTGATCAAGAGTTCGAAGACATTAATCACCTTTTTATTTTGTGTCCAGTAGCGCAGATTTGTTGGTTGTTTGTAGTGGCTAGAATGAATTGGTTAACAGCTATGCCAAACACTATTTGGAAATTATTTACTAGTTGGCCACAACTGTATAACACATCATTTTTTGCAAGTATTTGGTGCATTATACCGTTCTCAGTATTATGGGCTATCTAGTGGGCAAGAAATAGATTTATTTTTAGGAAAGAGAAATTGAATATTGATCAAATGCTATTGTTATTGGAAAGGTCAATATCTGAAACAATAAATGCTTGTGTACAAAGTAAAACATGTTGGCTCACTTTTCACTACTTGGGATTCAAATTTGATGCCCTCATGGACTTTATTATCTCTGCCTTTCAAAGGTAATCTTCATCAGTATATTCCAAAAGTAAACAAAGATGTGTGGTCTCCTCCTCCTTTAGGTATCTTTAAGCTGAATATAGATGGAGCCTCTAGGGGGAATCCAAGTTTATCTAGAGTAGGGGTGGTTATAAGAGATCATAAAGGTTTAGTGTTATGCGCAAAATCTTATAAATTGATGTCTAGAACTAATAATGCTATGGAGGCTCAAGCTCTTCTATTTGGTTTGAAGCTAGTCCTTAGTTTCAAACTACCTATGATTCAAGTAGAAGGTGATTCACTGATCTCAATTAATGCATGTTGAGATCGTAAGCTTTAGAATTGGAAGCTGGAATATATTGTTAAACAAATCTTGTCATTGCTTGATAAGGTAGGTAATTATCAAATCTTGCACACATACAGAGAAGGAAATATGGTTGCAGATTTTTTGGCAAACTATGGGTGTGATCAAGCAGATAATGAAGTTACTCATGTGGTTGTACTAGGTAAGATTCATCCTACTTTAGAAGCTTTACTATCAAAAGAGGAAAGACTTTGATGTATTTGGCGGATCAACTAGTTAATTTTTTGGTGTGTACAAATATCTGGTAAATTTGATATGGTACAATTTTTGGGAAATTACTTTCATACTTGATAGTAATTCTGATTATGGATGGAAACTTCTAAATAATATCAAATTTTGTCTAACATCTATGGAGGTTTGTGAGGGTTTGGCATATTTTAGGAATGAGAATACATAGATATGTGATTAATTCTATGGGGTAATGAATTATTCTGGCTTCATATATGTAATTGACAATTACAGGTGTGTTATGTTTATGGTTACATCTATGTAAAAAATTCACTTGGTGATCTGGCTATGCATGTGTAATTGGAAATTACACGTGTGTTACTTGTCAACACATGGGTAATTGGAAATTACAAGTGTCAAATGTTTCTTTCCAGATATATGAAGAAGAAAAATTAATTCATTATACTTGAAGATCTAACAACACATGTGTAATTGGCAATTACATGTGTGTTAGTTTCTTGACCAGATTTTATGAAAGACAAATGGAAACATTATAGTTACATGCTTATGAGAATCATTATTGATGATGTCACAAGAAGGAATCAAAGTGATGCAAGAAAATTTTAACAAATTTTGAAGCTACTGAAAGCTTGTATCTATAAAGCATTGCATCATACTTCTCATGTGTGCAATTTCAGATTTTTGTCAAAAGTATGTGGTGCCAGTACAAATGAGGTGGCTTGTATGTCTTTTCATGTGAATTACACAAGTCTAGTGTTAATTGTTTATGCCGATTTGGGGATACACCAAATATTGTGTAATTTGGTTCGCATGAATTAGATTCAACTAAGGGCACGTTCCTATTTCATGGTGATGTAAGCATTTTGTGTTGTTGGCAGTTGGTGTAATCATTCACTTGTGTGGTTAATCTTATTCGTATTCCTTAGTACGCTTCAATGTAATTTGGAGTTGCCAACTTTCAGCTGTGGCACGCATGGATTTGCATATCCGTCCTTTGAGAAAGAACTAATTCTTGTGCCATGGTTATAGGTGTTTTGATCTCATTATTCCTTAGTATGGTTTAGCAGTTTTCAGTGCATTTAGCATCTTATGGTTTAATGATTCATTTATTCTGGAGGTGTAGGAGATCAATGAAGCATGTGTTCAAATTAAGCTTTGTACATTCTAAACTCTATGTCATCATGAGAGTTCATGTCTTATGGAAAAAGCTCCTCTATTTATTCAGCCAAAGTAAGCATTTGTTGGCATCAGTATTAAATTAATATCTATCTTCTAAAGGATTAATTTCTAGAGGTCGAAAGGGTTGTAGCAGTGATGGATTATCGTTCAAAAAATTATTGTGTGTGGTTTCCAATGCAAAGGTGGGAGAGGCCATTTACAGGAAGTTTGGAAGAGCTTCATCTGCAATCTGTGTTTAAGCTACGGTGTCCCTGTGATTATAGGTGTCTCAAGTGTGTTATTGGGATGGAAGTTCTTCATCCGAAGTCAAGGAGGTTGCTTTTCCCATCAAATATTTTATCAATTTTTATCCCTAATCTTATGGATATGCTACAATGTATAGATTTTGTGATTGTAATTGCAGAAAAAATGGTTAAAGACATATTCCTAAAGAATGATGCCCTTGTTGACTGTGCACAAAAGTATGCTTTTGGCATGGGGGAGGGTTATGTGGGTGAAATCTTTCCGCCACACTTCTTTCCTCATAATAGGGCTTTTGTGAATGTTTTTGATGCATTCAAGCAGTATATGGAGCTTAGTGACCCAAGTCATCTTAACAGGGCATTGACAAGATACAACCATCATGTGGGGAGGGAAATGTTTGAATATTGTAGAGAAAAAATATCATTATGTTTCTTTCTTGCTTCATCATAATTGTTATCATGTAGCCTCTTCTGTTATTCAACGTGAGCCAATTAATGCACATCCGGCTTCGCAGGGGGTTGCCCAAAATTTGGTTCATAATTTTCCTCAAGGGGTTAATTCCTATCGTAATCGGGTTGCTATTGTGGTACCAAATATGAATATTGCGCTTAATTCTCATAATATGGATGCGGGCAATGGTGAGCAAGGGGAGACTTCTGTGGAGATTATGCAGATGGAAGAATAAGTATAAGCTAAAGTGTGTTTTTTGATTCTTATAATCGACATGTCCAAGTATTCGAATGCAAAAATTTTGAGACAATTTTTTGGTCAGGCTTAAACAATGCAGAATACAATTTCAAATGCAAGTTATTAGCTAGTTTTTTGGTCAGGCTTCATTAAGGAAAAATTCAAATTAAAGTGATATAGCCAGATTTGTCTACGATGCAGTGTATTTTTTGAATTATGGACATGTAATTCGACAAGTTAGATGAATTCCAGCTGGAAGTTTTGGCTTGTCTATATGTAAATGGTCCTGACGATTGGAATAAGATTGTAAATTTTTTTGTAACTTTTGAGCTATAATCGGAGGTTTTCTTCACCTGGTTCTTTCTTATCGGTATGCTCATCAAACTAGGGTTTGTAAATTTAATTATATATAAAATAATATAATATTATGGCTTGCCACTTTTGTTTAAAAAAATATATATATTTATTATAATAATCAAACTCAAAATCAATTAATCAATTTAATAAGGCTTTTTATTAAAAAATGGTTTCCTCATCAATATTTAACAAATATTTATTTTAAAACACCAACTCAACTTCAATAGAGCTAATGTTATCCCTAATAACTATAATCTTTATGGACCAAAATCAAATTGTAATAATTTAGCTTAAACTATTATCCTAATTGTTCTTCAATTGGTATGTCATTATTCTATCCAACAAATACTACTACACTAAATATTAGAGTAAATACTGACCATTATATGACACTTACTATATAGGTAAGTCAGGAGTTGTCAAAAACAAATTTCAAATCAGCTGTCATTTAATAGAAAAATCTTCCACTTACCATATAAGTAACTTGAAGTTGCCTAAAACAAATTTCAAATCAGCTGTCATTTAATAGAAAAATCTTCCAAAATATCATGTGAAATCTTCGAAAAAACCAAAAATAATACTGAAAAAATCTAGATGATAAATAATAACGCTGCAGCGCCATTGCTAGGCTTAGTCTTTGCCCGAAGCATCATCAAAGACAATCTGTGGTTAAGAGAAAAACGTTATCTTTGACGGAGGCGGCAAAACTAACAAGTGCGCCAAGACCATCTCCCGCAGAGGCTTCCAATTTGGCAGAAGGCATAAAGAAGCATAAGCGGAAGGCCAAGGAAGAAAAGAGCGAGGCAATGGAGTGCGATATTGTTCCTCCAAGAGGGACATCATGAAAAGAATGAGGGTTATATTGGAGGATCCTGATTATGTGCGAAGGCGGAGGGGAAGGGGAAGAGTAAGGGTATGCATGAGGGAGGAGGAGGAGCCACGCGTTATGAAGAAGTTTGTGCCCTGAATTCAATGGGCACAAACTTCTTCATGACGCGTGGCTCCTCCTCCTCCGTCATGAAGAAGTTTGTCAAGTTTGTGCCCACTGAGACAAATGAAGCGTGGCTCCTCTCCTCACTCCTAATCCTCATGTATACCCTTCCTCTGGGCACATAATCAGGATCCTCCTCATTAACCTGAAGTGGACATTCAAAGTTACGATTCCGAGGATTCTCAAATAAGGGATGATGAGGATCACGGTTACAATTCTACAATGAGAAATAAGAAATTTTGAAAGCTGTTTGATAATCATAAAGCTGCTGTGGATGTCCCAAGAGAGGTGGATACGAATTTGCCAAAGCTCAGGACCAGTGAGGCGAATTGGACAGACGTCAGGAAATCCTGAAATAAGGGGGTTATGGTGAGTCTTTAGAGGAAGATGTAGTGGTTTTTAGCAGCTGTATAAGTTTAACTTTTATATATTTTCAATGCATTGTTAATAGTTCAAACCTATTTGCAGATTGTAGATTCTAGGTGCAGTTGTGTTGCTTTGGAAGTTCCGTACTATCATTTAATGCTTAAAGAAATTAGATAGTTGATTGTGATAGGCACCTCTCAGGTTAAGATTCATTTCTATGGAATGTAATTTGAATTCCATTATATTATTTCTATAATCACAGATGGTGATTTTTTGTGATACTTCTGATCTTTTAATGTCCTGTATGCTGTTTTTACAATTAATAGTAACAGCAAGAAGTTCATTGAGCACAATTCTCTGTCATGTCATTCTACTTGCTTTGGAAGTTCTTTTATTTTGTTCAAAGGTCTATCGTGGTTAGTTGATTGTGATAGATCTCTGCTGGATTTGATTTCACTTTCATGGATTGAAATAGATGGTTAATCTGTGTGGTATTTTTAATATTGTTTTTGTCCTATATGCTATTTTTACAAGATGTATTCTTCTAATATAATTCCCTGCTTTGTCATTCTACATTTCCATGCAAAAGTTCAAAATCCCAATGAAACATAGCTGTTCGAGTAGGCGAGACTTTTTTGGCACCTTGAAGACCTAATTAAGTGATTCATTATTTACAATCGCTACTATACAGCTATCCCACATTATCAATCATTGCCCATTTGTTCAATCCCAATTGCATATGCAGCTTAAAATGTAATAACTATTGTATCTTCAGTGCCCAGTTGCTTGGATGACCATTAATTTTTAGTCACAAGTTTAGCTCTACATGTACTTCTACTTGCATGTCTGTTCTCTCATACGATATATCTCTAATTATAACAAACAAACGTCATCATGACTTAAACCTTAGAAATGGCATATATCTCACGCCAGCTATTGATTTGGAAGGTCGTCAGCAATTTACCTATTGCTATGGATCTCTTTGTAATTAATCAGATAATATTCACTTCGCTTCTCTTGCCCCTACAATCAAGTTTACTGCTTTGAGGTAAGTTTCAGTTCACTTGATTTTGTTATTGGTGTTTATTATTTGTAACAAGCTGCTGGAATGCTGGATGGTTCAAGTTCATTGATTTGATGTCTCTAACCATGTAAATGATTTGCAGGTTGCTCACAAAGCAATTAATTTTTTTAACATATATTTAATAGGCACATACACACACACGTCTGAAGGAAAGTGTAATGCATGCCTTTTATTGCCTATCTCAGAATTATATTTGAGAGTGAAGGGTACAAATGTTGACTGGAAATCTCCAACTTACCATCCTTGTGAGTAGCCAGCAATGACATGCCAACCATAGCAAGATCCTTATAAAAAGCTACCATATCTTTCTTCGGCTGATATGCCACCAGAATTTTGTCACTCAAATCGTACACTTTTTCATGTATTCATGGGCTTTAGGGATACAAATCTTCCTCTGCAACTGATGATGGAATGGCCACAAAAGCTCTAGATTTTTTGTTGTATCTGGTTGCACGATGCCAACTATCCATTCTCTGATTTATTTCTTCGACAAATACTCCTGCAATTTTGCGAGGATGTCCACGGCAAATTATATGTGGTACCTAAATTTCCTTGTGTAATCACACCATCAGAACCCAATATATCCTTAATGATGTTCAGGGTTGGTGCATTAGCATAGCAGAAGATCCAATACAATGCCCTACTAAATTGATCCCTTTCTCCTGCCTACATTAATCCCCAAGCCATTCAAAATTTGACAACATGTAGCAACAAACCAATCGATAAAGCAAGAAAACACCATCTTGCAGAGGACAATTCTCATATTCACCATGAATATTGTAACAATGCCTCCAATTTTTGGTTATAAGGAGTGCTAGGAAATAGCATGTGAGAGGAGATTACCCAGCTACCATACTAAATGCCTAACTTCAAACAGTGCACCACAATATATAAAAAGCACCCTTCTCACTGAGGTATCAAATAAAATCAAAGGGTCGAATCCAACCCAAGCATCCAAATGATCACTAAATTTGGTACTCAGAAGATCTAATACCATTCCTTTATTGGCCCAAAAATCTGCAAATTTATTACTCCCAAGAGCAACGTGTGAAGAAAATATCATCAAACTAGAGCATCAATCAAATGGCTTTAAAATTTCCAGCATTGAGCAAGCATCTTAGTCAGACCAAAGATTACCACCATAGAGTCTCCTTTCACTATCAACTTGTTACATCCCATGGAAAGAGCCAATTTTATTCCTTTCACCACCACCAACCATTCAACTTCATTATTAAAATCTTAGAGTTGAAACAAAAGGAACCACCCTTCACAACTGACTGTCCTTATTCCTGAGTGTACATCTTGCTCCAACCAAGCCAGGATTGTCGCACGAAGTGCCATCAAAATTTAACTTCAAATAAACTCAAGGAGACTTCCTCCAAAGAGTACCATTGCATCCATAATTTTACCAATTACGCCATGAATGGGGAGATCAATATTTATAAATAATCAATTACATTTTAATTTAGAATTTTTTGATGAATTGTTAGTTATAAGCTATATTATTAATTTGTAGGGGATTTATTCAATGCGGTCATTAGATCGGGATGTTAGATTAACAAAATTATTAGTAATAGAATTATATATTAAATATAAATAATTATTTACTAGCATAGATATCTTAAATACAACCATTTAGAAGATGTTAAGAGATATCAATCTTGAGGTGCCTAGCTAGCCTAATTTGACAATTTTAGTATAAGTGCCCTTAGACTGATATCTTTTTCTGTCTTTTAGATAGATGTATTTAAGATTATCTATTCTAGTGCTAAAATTGTTTTAATTGATGTAATTTTCCCAATTGACACATGTCAAATTGAATGTGGGATACGGATAGTGTGGCAAGCCATGTCTGCAACAAAGCTATTGTTTTTCAAGCCTTGAAGCTTGCTTAATACAATTTTTTTTTAAATCATAAAAGATTTCTACCATATGCTTTTCATAGGGATCTCTTTACTTGAACCATAAAGAATCACACCCTACATTGGGGTGTGACTTATCCCTTGTTCGATTGCCTCTATTCTCATACCATTTGGGAGGTGCAACTACAAATTATGATTGGAATCGAACCTTGGTGTATGGAAAGCATTATACTTGATGAAGTTATCTGATGGAAATAGGCTATTTACTATCTATTATTTAAATGCTAATTCATATGTTTACTGAGCATTGCAATTTTTGAACTTTATTTTGTGTCCCTGTAAAGAGTAATCTTATTAATCTTCTCTTGATTTGAAAATTTGATCTGATATGTAGGTACCCTGAGCAATCAGAGGAGGAGATTGCTAAGGCTTGTCCATTTTGCCATGGAAATTGTAACTGTAAAGCATGCCTATGCCGAGGAGGTCGTCTGAAGGTAATTGCAACCACAGAGTATGCTTGCACATCTCTGGCACTAAAGATATCTTATTTGACATTTGTATTTGTCCGTTATTAGCATTCTAGTTTGTTGTTTCGATGGAAGTGTAAATATCACTTTTAAAAGCTGTGTTTCTATTTTGTTTTCTGTGTAGGTTCAACCGAAGGAAATGACAACTACTGACAAGTTTAATTATCTACATCACTTGATTTCCATGGTCATGCCAATACTAACTAAAATTAAGAATGAACAGAAGGTGGAACAAGAGATGGAGGCTATAATTCAGGGTATTTTTTAATAATTTAATATTAATTTATGTTTTATTTTGATGTGAGAAGGTTGTTAGTCTGTTTTTTGCTGTTGGGATGCTCTAACCACGAGCTCTGATACCACTTTGTTGACACAAGATCACAGCATAAAACAGACTTAAACATACAAAGGAATCTTATATTAATCAAAATGAAACGTTACATAAACTGGAGCTTCAGCTCTTAGATGGACACATACCATTATATACTTCTTACAGCTCTGCAGAGCTGGACTCATGAGAGTGCTAAGCCACTATAAACCCATTCAATAAATAGACTATTAAGCTGTGTTCCACGGCCTTTTGGGGACGGGGACAGGGGGACGCGTTTCCGGGATGTTTCCTAGGGGCCCATTTTTAGGGGACGGTAGGGGACGGTGACATACAAAATACATATATATATATGATTTTTTCAAAATTTATTAATATATTATAGATAGAGAGAGGGAAGAGAGAGATATATGTCAATAAATTAATAATTGCTAACAACAATATCAATATATAAATAAATCGCGAGAGTAGTAGCATAACAACATAATAAATCATAAATGTCATTAAAGCATTATGAAATTTATCATAGCAATATCAAACATCAATAAAACCATGGTCTATCAATATCAATAAATCACGAGAGTGGTAGGAAATTGAACTAAGTAAGTGCAGCTCCCAGCTCCTCAAGGCATCCCAAACACAAACAAAATGCAGCTTGAGTGAAGAAAAAAACACAGTCAAGTAGAGCCCAGCCACAACTTTACTCTAGGCGTTAGAAACAAAAACTTGAAGAAATTTGTTTCATGCCTCTTTAAAATGCAAAAACGTCTCTGTTAAATGCCCAAACGTAGGAGCAAAATGCCAAAAAAATGTTTAGACTGAGCTGAGGCTGAGATTTTCCCGTTCTTTACTGTGTGAAGTCGTCGCCCCTATCGTCGCTTGCCGTGAGAGCCAAATAATATCATTGAATCTTATGAAACTTTATTAAGTTTCATTAAAAATTTTGTTTTTAGACTTTACACAAACGCATTATGTTGTTGTGGGCCCACAAAACATTTAATAGCAATATAAAATGTTTTAAAAAACAAAATTTTATGTTCTTTAATTTTCTGGAGCTCCATATACACAAGGGACGGCATGGGACGTTGGGGACAGCGAGGGACGTTCCCAACGTCCCCTGCTGTCCCCGGGGACGGGGGACCGTTCCCAGACAAGAGGAAACATTCCCCGCCATTTCCTGTGAATTTTCCTGATTCGGGGACGGCCGGGGATTGTCCCCGATGCGTCCCCCTGTCCCCGGGATGGATGGGGACGGGTACAGGGGGTTTTGGGGTAGGGGACGCGTCCCCGTGTAACACAGCTATTAAGCTCATACAAAACATGTGAGAACACTGTTGAAGTGACGGTGGACAGCTTGGAGGAGTAAATAAGCAATCTATTCAAATCTACGCAAATATATGCATTCAATGTTTGTCTTTAATGCTGAGATATCCTGTAGATATGAAAATACGGAGATGAGAAGATCAGTTGAGATAATTAATGAGGAGGTTGTGATTACAATCTCCAAAACTCCTCCTTAATCACAACTACCAGCTCTAATTTTCTTTTTGAGTTCTTTATTTGATGCTTCGACATCTAAAAGCTTCTAGTTTTAAGGATCAAACCTAGGAAATCCCATTCTGCTGTTGGGATGCTCTAACCATGAGCTCTGGTCCATTTGATTACCAGTCCATTCTAGGTTCAGGTGTGAGATTCCACTTGTTTTTTCTCAACACCTCCCATAGAGTCACACTGTTGGTGCTTGGGGATCCTAGCATTAGTTGCATCTACTGACTTCAAACATTGCTTACAGAATGCTGCGGCATTCAACCATATCAGTCTTTTACCCATTGACAAGTTTATTTACCTTTTTACAACAAACACCTACTATCCTCCTCTGATCTTCTGATCTCTTTTATCAACTCCTTTTTCTTATTGTTTCTGTAGCTTCACATTCCTCCTTCAAACAACAACAAATATCTATGGCTGTGTAACTGCTGCGACAGTTTCTTCATAAAACCCACGATCTGATTCGGGGCTGGGTCTTCTTTGGCAACGACTCCTCCTTGCTTTGGCGGACTCACACAAAACCGTAACCAATATATGCCAGTGCTTCCTTTATATCCGCTTCAGTCTCTTCCAATCTGCTTTTGTCCCTTCGGTAGAGACTATTCCTTAGGGGGCGACTTAATTCTTGCAAATCTCCTTTGGTTTTTGCAACTGAGCTTAAAAAAAACCCATGATAACCTCTTATTGGCGGATGGATGATATCAACTCTCCTTCAAATAGCAGTTTAGTGCACAAAAGTTTGTGAGTTGCTTCACACACAGATTCACCTTCCGCATCACCTTGCTTCGGTGCTTTGGTCTCTTCCTGCTCTAGCAGAATCAGAAAATTTTCTTGCTCATGTGCGTTATGTGGTTCTATTGAAGGTGCTGAATTTTCATCATTTGCATTTGAATTTCCAGGGTCCTTTTCAACTGCACTTAAATTAACCTCGTGCACACCTTGTGACTTGATGAGATTTTTGGAAGCCCTTGCACCATATATAGTTTCTCCATAAGTTTGAGACTTTGATAGTTGATATGTCCCATACGCTCATGCCATAACCTGCTCATATCTTCATATTTGGCAATAGCACACATATTCTTATCTCCACCTTTAGAAATAAATTCTTGAAATTTATATAATCCATTCTCCATTTTACCAATTGCAATCACTCCATAATTATTGTTTACATCCTTGATTAAACATTTGTCATTGTAGAACTCTATTTTATATCCTTGACTTGCAATTTGAGATACAAAAAGAAGATTTGTTGCCAAGTCAGGAACTAGCTTCACATTTTTAAACATGCCATTATCAACTCATTTCCTGTCCCTTTGATTTCTAAAGCACTATTATTTCCCAAATATATTTTTTCTGCATTACTCTCATTTAATGATTCAAATTGTTCCTTACTGTGAGACATATGTTGTGTAGCACTAGAATCAATAACCCAATCATCCTTAAAAGAATTGTTTTCTGTAAGTGCAACACAAAAAACATTTCTTTTGGAATCAAAAGATTTTGTAAACTTGTTTGTCTTCTTTTCAATATCTCTATTTCTCTTGTAACATTCATTTGCCTTATGACCCATTTTCCCACAATAATTACATTTCCATTTGTTTTTATTATAATCCTTAGATGAGACATTTTTATTTTCATACTTCCAATTCCTTTCTCTAGACTGATTATCTTGTGACTTTTTGTAATTTTGTTTTTCCTTCATTATGAATGTTTGAGACTCACCATTTAATGATTCTCTTTCTTTAATTTGGCGTTTTTCTTCTTGCACTAGCTTAGCACATAACTCTTCAGATTTAATACTTTTTAATTTATCTGCAGTATCTAGTCCCCTTATGAATGATTGAGAAGATCCTCAAAGACTTTGTAATATTATTTGCACAAAATCTGCATCATCTGTATTCTTTCCAAGAGAAGCAAGCTCATTTTTCTTTTCTTCACAATCAAAAGGAGCATGTAAAGATTTTTGGGAATACACCTCGGCAAGAAGAAGTGGAAAAGAAGCAGAGGAATTCCATGAAAAGTAAGGTGAAAGATTGGGAAGTAGACATTCTAAGTTATGATTCCGAGGATTCTCAAATAAGGGGTGATGAGGATCACAGTTACAATTCCACAATGAGTAATAAGAAACTGAAAGGGAAATTAGTGCATTTGGTTTCAAAGCTGTTTGATAAGCATAAAGCTGCTGTGGATGTCCCTAGAGAGGTGGATACGAATTTGCCAAAGCTCAGACCAGTGAGATGAATAGGACACTGGACAGACGTCAGGAATTCCCAAAATAAGGGGATTATGGTGAGTCTTTAGAGGAAGATGCTAGTGGTTCTTAGTAGCTGTTTAACTTTGTTGTATTGTCAATGCATTGTTAATAGTTCAAGTATTGTGTACAATACAACTGCACTTAGGATCTACAATCTGCAAATAGGTTAAAATATTGTACACAATACTGAACTATTAACAATGCAGTGACAATATATAAAAGTTAAACTACTGCTAAAAACCACTACCATCTTCCTCTGAAGACTCACCATAATCCCCTTATTTGAAGATTTCATGTCCTATTCGCCTCATTGGTCCTGAGCTTTGCCTCCTTTTGAAGAGAATGTTTTTCTCTTAAGCCCTGATTATCTAAGCCTGCAATGGCAGCAGCTCCCAATGCCATGCTTTACCATCTGAAAGCTTGCAACAGATTTCGTTTTTGGTTTTGTTTCTTAGCCCACGTAACAGGGAGAAACTTTAGCGTTTCATCTTGAATGGCGAGGGAAGGAGTCTTCTATAGAGCTTTTAACTTTTCACCCATGTTGCATGGCAGAACCATAAGACCAGGCCCAATAGATAAGGCACGTTGAAGGAGTCTCAGACAGGGGCATGGGGTTTACACCACGTTCCAGAAGCTTGAAGGCAGGGACATTGTACGTTGTGTTTAAGAAGGAGATTATCCGGGGTTTGAGGGAAGATCATCCCCACATGTTCAAAAGCCTTCAAAGGTAAAGCCTCTACGTGTTTGTGATTCCATTGCTCCTAGGTATGATTTATGACTTTAAGTCGCTTGAAAGTCATAGTCCTTGTGGAAATCATTAAATGTCTGCCAAGAAAGGTGAAGCTGCTTAAAACTTGTTTATTGTTGAAAAGCCTTTCATGAAAATTCTTCGGTATAGTAAACTATCAAAGCCCATGCACATACCCATGGATGTTTAGGTTCCTATAACTTTGCCATTATTGTTATCCATGGTGATCAGAAGCCTGTGTTTTATCAGTAACAGAGAGAAATGAAGGGTAGGATTATTCATGAACAAGATTTCAGTCATAAGAGCAATCATGCGCATAGGACATAGGCAGCTATAGGGAAATGATTTATGTCAGAGCACAATGGAATACATAGTTGATGATATTGAAAAAAAAATAGTGAGAGTTTGGGACTGAACTGAGTGACAGTCATATGGAGGACAAGTATGACAGTCTCAATGGAGAACGACTGGTCATATATGGCAAAAAGGACTTACCCATGATGCAACCTTCACATGTTGGCCTTGCCTATGGGTAGAGATAGACCTTGCAGCATAAGATTATGCACACTGAGATCTTGAAATCTCAAATGCCATAGGTGGCTAATAGATTCATTTTGTCATGATCAGTGTTTATCTACTGAAGTTTATACAAGCTACTAACAGATAGGAATCTTTATCTCTTTCCTTGGTGCCCAATATTCATACTCTCATCACTATTCCTTATCAATTATCTTTTGTTACCATCGAATAACCTGATTGAGATACCTCTTACCTATGTTAAATTTGTTCATCTGACCTCTATGGTTTTTAAAGTAATGCATTAAGAATTGAAATGATAGATACAATGAAGAATTGAAAAACCATGCATTACAAATTAGAGGACAGTGATTGAAATACAACTATACTGATAGGTATTCACAATTAGGACAGTGGTTATTATGACAGTCGTCATAAAAATCTTGCATTTTATAAGGTTATTGTGACAGTCATGAGCAGCAGATGACATAGTAAGAAGGTGATCACTAATGCAAGGACATTACCAAAGGATACCATGATAAATGGATGATAAATAAATGATAATGTTTTGATACATAGTCCTTGGCATCTGTGAAGGGAATTCCGGAGTCATAATGGCAGTCACAATCAGAAGATAGTTACAGAGGACATGAAATACAGTGCATTCACAACAAGGTCAGAGCATAAATGATGAAGGGAAATATCAATATGGGGAAGTGCCAGGTCAGTAATAGTTGCACAAGACAGTATACAGGATAGTGAGCTGTTGGTTAGTAAAGCAAATGGTAAAATGCCCCTAACAATGTTGATTGTATAAAAGTGCTTTTAGACAGTAGTATGAATTGAGTAAACTGTTAAAAGACAGAGCTGGTGCAATAACATGTTTGCATAAAGAGTAATGAGAGTCACATCTTATAAAACTTTCATGACTTCATGAAAGAGAGCAATGACTTTATGGAAGACAGTCACAAAGACTGTAATAGATCTGCATAATAAAACATGGTCCTTGAAGATTATGAACAAGGAAGGAACAATGATATTCTACACCATTATAAGAATCGTGACAATCATCAAGAGAGGACACCCATGTCATACAAGACAAAGCTAAGGGCAGTAAAAAAGTGACATTGTGAAAGTGTACTTATGCATGACAGTAATGTCATTATTGAGGCGGCATTAAGGTCTTTGTGATGAGGCTTAAAGCATCATGAACAATTATATGGCAGTTAAAGTGAGTTCAGGACTGCCATAGACAGGGAAAGAAAAGTCTTCAAATGACTGTCTTAAGGTAAGAATTCCAGTGAATAGCATCACAAAAGGTAGTTTTCCTTGTGATCGTAGGAGTCTAACCATAAAGATGGCAGAACACTTACATGTGAAAGTGAAAAATAGCAAGGGTTTATGATGACAATGGCAGGTCATGAATCCACCAAAAGGGGGCAGTCTATGCACTAAGAGCAAATGGAAAGTGAGGTTGTAGTTTCACTTTCAACACCTAGAACCATCTGAGAGGCTAAAGTTGATCATGCGAACTCAATGATGAATAAGATAGTAGAGGGATCTGCTCTGTAACAGTCCTTAATAATAGTGACCTGCAAGCATATTACAAAAAATATAGTGTATCTCAAAGAAAATTTGAAGGGGTGCTTACATGAATAAAACATATGAATGAGCAGTTATCTAGAAGATAGTAGTGAAGATTGTAAAATTTGTAGGATGAAAGGTGATTAAGACGATAGTTTTGAGTTTTCAGCCATGAATGGAAAGGCATGCACATGAATCTATCAAGGTAGTTCAAATCTCCTTTAAGATCCAAGGTTTCAAAGCACAAAAATAATGATACAATGATCAAATTTCAATGACCAATCCTGAAAAGGGAAAAAGAAATGGATAGAGTTAAAAAGAAGGGCAGATTATCAAAGCCAGGAGCAGCCATGGTAAAGGCCAATGATAAACGCTTGCTGACTTACAGTCACCATGCTAAATGACATTATCACATAAGTCATATCAACATTCGAAAGACAACCCAATAAAGGAAGCATGGAAGAAAGATCAAAAAGTTTAATGTTGAAGACATAGTATGATAGTGGATAATATAGTCAACCAAAGGGCAGCAATGTCAATGAAGATACCTAGGGGAATATGTAGTTTCAGTGGCAAGAATATGAGGATGACATTCACCATAAAGAAATGAGAGTCATCAAAAAATTGAAAAGACAGTGGGCAACACCATATAGAGAAAGGTTACGTGAAATGATGATGTTAATCCCAATATAAAGTTCAACTTGAGTTTAAATGACAGTCACTATGCAATAAGGCCCTTTTGGCAAGTTGTAGCAAGCAAGGATATACCAAGAATGTAGACCAAAGCAGAGTGTACAGTTTAACCTCAACCTTCAAAGAAACTTTTGTGCCAACAGATCAAGATGAATGATGGTGTGGAGTTGAATGCAATGATATGAATGCAACTTGTGGTTCAAGGCAGTGAGTAAAAGCGTGGTATGTACAGGCTAGTGATGACAGTTGGGAGGATAAGAATGAGGAAATGCCTTAAATGAATAAAACATGTGACAGTCCTAATGATTGGAAGTTCTCGTACGCTTCCTAAAGGCATTTAATTATCTTTAATTCACTCCCACATGCCCTATCATCATGCAAAGGGTAGTTGTTCATGGCAGTTTGGAGGAGTTAAGAGCAGGTTGCAGGTATATAGGGCAGTTTGGGTGACCTGTAGAGCAGTTCCAGATATCTAGGGACAGTTGCAAGCATCTAGGAGATGACAAAGCTTGAAAAGTCAAGAGTCTTCTTCTACCTACGCCTACATGAAGCTTTTGTTGGAGTCAAACAGGGAAAGGACAGTTTCAAGCACTCAGATAAAGTTACAACAGGAATCAACTCAAGGGAAAAAGAGCACTTAATAAGTCTTAATGTTGGTCCTATATTTTCTCCAACGTAGGATAGACAAAAGGAAAATCAAAACTCATTTTGAATTCAGTTCTCTCACTTTTGAAAAGCATTGTAAACTTGCAAAAGTTTCTTTATGTGCATTGTAACTCTGATTTTCAGTCTTGAGATTGAAAAATAAAGCTTGTAATCTCATATTTCAGGCAATGACAAAGCACCCTTTTATCAATAAAAATCATTTTTTTCCTTCGCAATGTTTTGTTCTGTTGTGTGTAAACAGATGATTGACATATTATCTTGTGATTTATTTACAAATCCTTTATTTATGTGTCTCATATCTCAGCACCTACAAACAGAAAAAAACACATATTTAGTGCAAGTTATAGGTTGTGTTGCTAGTTTAAACAACCATTAAGTGTGAAAATGTTTTCTTTTCTTCTTAAACTACGAAAACTTAAACCTTCCTATGAAACACTAATGCATTAATGTGTGTAAAAATTTGAGTTGTGTGAACATAGCTAAGTTATTGGTCTTTTGTGTGTCAAAAACAATAGTCCAAGGTCTCAGAAAAACATGTTTTTGGTGCATCACCTACATAGCTAGTTTCATTTTTGTGTTATCTTTCTACCATTTTCCTCAGTAACAGCAGTAGTGTAAGTTAGTATAGGTTAACAACAAGGGGAACCAACCCTCTCTGGAGGTTATTTTCCATCATAGGTGATCCACAAACCTGGAAAAGAACCCATGTTTCACTAGTAGGCTAAGTTTTGCAACTTAACAAGGGTGCACTTCAAGGTGATAACATGATCAACATTCCCTATTGAATCCTTAAATACACACTCTCATTCTCTTTGGATAATATCAATATTTGATTCACTATCAATTTTGATTGAAAGTAACTTGAGGAAGCCAAATCAAAATTGAGTACAAGTGTCATTGATGCTTTCTCTTTTTATTTGTTATCAATTGTTATAAAGGATTAAAAAATTAATGTTTTAAACTTGTTGGATTTGAATGTTGTAAACAAGAATTATGTATTGTATTAATCCATGATCCCATGTGAATAGTTGTCAAAGAAACCATTGACATTACTTTGTATAAAGGAAAGGTTTCCATGTTATTGATACCTGCTAAAAAGGGTCATGCCAAATGACAATTTATCACTTTCCAGTAAAGTTTGTTTTAACTTATTATAAATCCCAATTGCACTTGAATGTTCCTCATTTAGAGTAAGTATCACCACTCTTTCGCCCATTTAATCCTTAGAACATAAGATACTTGTATGTAATAAAATGATTATTTTGTGTGGGCAATTAATGAATTATGTTTTTCCCATAGTCAATAATACCAAGCATTTTAAATGGAAAGATATATCTCCATCACATGGAAATCAAATACTTAGAGTACACAAATATAACTAAACAATAAAAATGATCGTGATATAGATGTATAATATATATGAAAATACTTTACTCTTTATGTTTTAGATATTAACAGTTATTAAATTTTGTTATAATATTTGGAACAAGTCTATACTTTATTGCTATAATTTTATCTCCATTTGACATGTAATTATCTTATCAAATGTGAGGCATGGTTTCAAATCGAAATTCATTATAAGAATTTCAAGTACGAGATAATTTCTTCCATGCCATACTTTCAATTGTGTAATGATGAAATTTCATTAATTTTACTTTAGAATTATTTTATTTTAATTTGCTTAAGTGATAATAATTTAAGTCATTTTATCTTATCTAATTAAAATTTTTATTTATTTTTATTTATCTTAGTCTTGCAATCTTAATAAAAGATAACTTATGCATATTATTTTATAAAAAATAACAAAAATATCATTTATCTCAAAAATTATTGGATTTTTTTTGAGTTTTATTATAAGCTTCACATAGTTCAAAAAATATTTATTTTAGTCTAATAAAAATCTACAATTTACACCAACACTTACAATTAATTTTAAGAGTTGTTCAAAATACTATACTAAGCATTATTATAATTTTTGTTTGGTGTATCAAATCAAACTGATAACAAATACAACATTAAATGCCAACAACCTCTAAACTTGAAGTTTATGCAAATACAACCTAGCATATACTAGTTGTCCTAGCTTATACAATATATAACAGAAATGTTGACAATAGACACACTCTGCTATATTTTGATATCTTTTACTTTAAAATTGTTTTAAAATTATTTTATTTTATACAATTGATAACTTTCCAAATAAATTCTTGTAAATCAATTATACTTTCAACTATGTTACAAAATAATTATAACAACTAATATTTTTTTAACATTAATAAATCAAATAATGAATTTACTAAGGATTTAAAAAAAAAAATCATTTCCTCATCAATATTTAACAAATATTTATTCTAAAACACTAGAACTCAACTTCAATAGAACAAATGTTATCCCTAATAACTATAATCTTCATGAACCAAAATAAAATTGAGATAGTTTATCTCAAACTATTATCCTAATTGTTCTTAAATTGGTATGTCATATTTCTATCCAACAAACTACTCTAAATACTAGAGTAAATAGTGGCCACAATATGACACTTACTATTTAAGTGATAAAATAGATATTGAAATTTAAATTTTAGAGTTTTAGTTAGTGAATAGGCTTCCCCTATGGACTTGCTAGAGGATGATTTGATTTATCGTTTGTTTAAATGATGATTCAACTTCCTCTCTTACTCCATGCACCACCTCTGACCTTCATTATCAATTCTTTATGCTTCCCCGTACATTATATGGCCACTATCCAAAATTCCTTTGTCTTGTCCAAAAATTCTTGGGCCTCGTCTTAAAATTATCGATTTTTGTCAGCTGATTTATCGATATAGGATGATTTCCATCGATTGATTTATTGCTAGAGGTGTTGGAAGTTTGTTTTTCATTGAGAAGATTGGTGGATGTATGGAAAATGATGTTACTATGGTGTTGTCATTGATGTCAACATTCTTGTGATGTTTATATTGATGTATAGTTGTATAGTTGAAGATTGATGAGCATGGTTGAATATAGTGATGTCAACTCATTATACAGTTGAAGAAGTGTTGGTTTGGAGCAAACCTAATGTGTTGGGTAATTGCCTAAGTTTGGAATGCAATTTTTGGTGTTCAGATAACTTGTTTTATGGTTAGTAATGCTTTGCCATGAGGAATCTGGCTATGTGGTTCTAAAGTGATTTTTGGTGCATGTTGGGGGAATCTAAATCCAAAGTTTCAAGCCTTGAAGTCCTTCATAGTTGAAGTTAGAGTTGATAACGTATTGGTCTGGATATGGTAGAGTTATAGTGATAGAGTCCCTGATTGGAATGCTAGGAATTTCATCGTGAATGAATACTTTTCTATGTGGTTTTGAGGATGTGTTTACAGGTGTTAGAAGTGTGTATGCCCCAAGTGGAAAATATTTTGGAGGTCAGTGTGTCAAGTTGTGAATGAATAGTTGGTTCATTCCATTGTTGCTTCACTAGCGATGCTGACCTAAAGGGTCAGTTCAATCTCTAACAGTGAGCCACCCTCTTTTCTCTCTTGGTAGTGAGCCATTTCTTCTATTCTCTAGATAGTGAGTCCTCCAGATAGTGATTCCATCTAGCAGTGAGCCATTTTTTAATATCTTATAATTAGTTATAATATTGTTACCCAATTTTCACCTACGGGCTCAATCAGGCAGGGCAACTTATGTTTCAAGTGTTCATAAAGGCCAAATGGGGACATTTTTGTGCAGGATTAAATCATACATTTGATGCTTTTTCACAAGGAGGTCTATTGGAAGGCCTTGCCTCAGTCAGATTCGGCATAAATCTCTTGAGGAAGAATGTCGCTGGGACTTTTCAGATGTCTCACCGACTGGCAGTGTTTTACATTCATTTGGGATCCACCGGTCGGCCGGACATTTTTATTCACTGTGGGTTTTCATATGTCTCCCCGACTGCTGAGGTCTTGCCGATCATTGCATAGGGCTAGCGTTGCCGAAAGAAAGGAGTTCGGTGAAGGGTCTGGCTGAAAAGAAGGAGTCTCAGTGACAGGGGATAGCGAAGGGGAAAAGTCTCATCCGACAGGGTGGACTCTTGCCAAAGTGGAGTGGTGTCGGCGTAAAGTTTTGGAGTTCGCCGTAAGGTCTTGTTGACCAAGCAAAGTCTCCCCGAAAGAGGGTCCGAGCTCGCCGAAGTAAAGTGGCTTCGATATAATGTTGTGACTTCGGAAGGAAGTCTTCCTGACCGATGGGAGTCACGTCGAAATGAATGAGCTCAAGGAGATCGGTTTGTGTTCGGTGTGAGGTCTTGGCGACCAAGTGAAGTCTCGCCGAAGGGATGACGCATTCGGTATAAGGTTGTGCCCTCGGGGAAAGGTCTTGCCGACATGGTGTGGTCTTGCTGAAACAAAAAGGGTCGATGTAATGTTTGGCGCTCGGTGTAAGGTCTTGCCGACCGCTGTTAGTCTTGCTGAAATAGAAAGGAGCATCAGTAAGACTCTTGTCGTTCACCATAAAGTCTCACCGACAGGATGGGGTCTTGCCAAAGGAAGGTAGCGTCGACGTAGTGTTCTGAGCTTGGCGAGAGGTCTTGCCGATCAATGGGAGTCTCACTGAAACGAAGGGCCTCGCTGTGACATCTCGGCGAACGAGCGGAGTCTCCCCAAAATGAAAGGAGCTCGGCATGAGGTCTCACCGACCAAACAATGTCTCCCCAAAATGAGGTGAGCTTTCACCGAAACAAAGATGCGCTCGGTGTGAGGTCTTGCCGAGTGGATATGTGGAATCAGTAATACTCCTCGCTGAGGGATTTTAGCTCGCTATGACCTCCTGCCGACTGATCGTGGTCTCGCCAAAGGTTTATGCCTTTGGTGTGACATCAATAAACTCTTGCCGATATGGTTCACAAGGTTGAAATCGGGGAGACTCTGAGAGGAAGTTTTACGCTTGGTAGGATGTCCTGCCGACAGGATGGGGTCTTGCCGATGGTTTCAGGGATGTCGGTATGACTTTTGAAGCTCGATGTGAACTCTTGCTGACGGTTGTAAGCTATGTCAATAACTGCTGAAGGGCATAATCGCATCGGGGAGACACGGCTAGTGTCTCACCGACATGCGATTCTGATGAAGCAACCTTTGACCGTTGGGAATCTGTGTGGCATGAGCTCGACCAATCTGAAGGAACTAAAGGCGAACCGTGGTAGTTTGACCGGTGAGAGGAAGATCGACAGAGTGAAAACGACATGGATCTGCTATGAGCTCAGGAGCATTCAAAGCAGCTCGGCAAGGAGGTTCGCAGATGGACACGATGGCTAGAAGTTAATGCTGCAAAAGATCTTAAGGCTCCTTCCTGGGATGATCTTTCACACCGACATGGACAGCAGGGACGCAACATTAACTCCATTAAAATATCTAAGGGGTAGATCTTTCCAAAGGCTGATATTTTGTAAGCCCTAAAGGGCCGACGATACTTTTGTATATATGGCATTTTTTGCCTTTTTTGTAGTTAGTTTGAACTTGGTACTTTTCTGCTTCTGTAACTTGTAGAGTTCTTTGCAGAAGAGAGGCTATGTTTTGTAGCTCATGACAGACATGTATATCAGTGTTTCACCATTGAAATCAATGAGTATAAGCGCTTTACCTATTCGATCTTTCTATTAAATTGTGTGCATTCGTATAATTGATGAAACTACTTGTGAAACTGTATGATTCCTTGTGGTTATGTCTTATCTTAGCACCTTTCTGTAGAGCAATATATATTTTTGCAGGTTGTGAGATATGTTCAAAATGCAGTATTCTCTAGTTGTGAAGTTATTCCTTCCTTCTAGGAGTGTAGCCATATGAACCTTTTCATGAAATGTTTATGCAGAAAACGTATGTGATTGAGTTGTGTACAACTAAGCTTCTGTCATTGACTGAAATTGTGTGTGTAAGCTGTGTTATGTCTCCTTAGTAAATTTGGTGCATCACCATAGAGAGTGTTTTCATTAGTTTTATGCATTCCTTCTCCCTTTCCCTTTACAAAATCAGTAGTTTAGGTGACACCAAAGGAAGCCGACCTTCTCCGGAGGTTGACCTCTATCTACAAGTGACCCACAACTTTAGAGGTCTTCCCATGTTGCACTGGATTGTTGAGTTTTACATTCAACAGGGTGAAAAATCCAGGTGATAAGAAATATATTGTGAGAAAATCCTTCACTGTGGTTTTTCCCTTTTTGGGTTTTCTATGTAAATTTGGTGTTCTTGTGTTCTTTGATGTGATGCATCTTTTCCATGTTTTTGATTATCGGGAGAAACAAGTTTTGCTGGGACCCAAAACCCATTACATAACAATTTTGAAGCGACTTGCAACCCTATCCAAGAAAAACATGTTGCATCAAAGATAAACCATATACCATCAACAACCAGACAACAACACTATGAATATAGTAGGACAACACATCCTACATAACGAAATTGTAGGGGCCTAAATCCCTTAACCAAATACAATCAGGTTTTACTTGGGACCTTAAACCCAAAGGTTTTGAAGGGACCTTAAACCCTTAACTAAGTTTTTTAGGGACCTTGAACCCAAAAGAGCAAATGACTAGTCACCATCATCCTCCATCTAGCTCCAACTCGCATTAGAACCATTAAAACAAGGGAAACCAAAGTTCCCAATCAAAGAAAATAGCTCATCCAAATTCTTAACCTCAATATGAGAAGAACAAGGCTGAGCCGGGGAAGAAAACATCCCCATACAATCAATTTTTTTGCAACAACACCCCACCAATTTGCTAAAAATAGCTTCCCAACAACACCATCCCACTAGGGACGCCAACCCAACCTCCACCTCAAGAGGAGGGGGATCACCTCCAAAAGAGAGGATGAAATGAGACCCAAAACGTCTGAAAAAACCACTCTCCTCCTTACACAAGCAACACCTCAATAAGAGCCAGTATAAAGGAGAAGATCTATTGAGTAACACTACAACTACCAACTCTAGCTCAATAGAAGAAGGATCCACCTCAAAAGGAACAACCTCCCCCTCAATAGGAGACTAAGCCGTAGATCCTAACATAAAGTGAAATCAGAAGGGAGGGAAGATACCACATCCCAAGGCAGCCCTAGCATCAAGTACATGTTGGAGGAAGCAGAGAACTCTTCAAACAAAGCACACAATTGGACCCAAAGATAACACCATAAGCATAACCCAACCAGCTGCAGATAAACCACAATCTGTACACCAAAGAACCATAACGAGTAAAAATCTAAGCCCAAGGATAACAAAAGAAAACTAGGCCCAAGCGGGACAAGGGAGCCCCAACAAGGACACTGAGAGACAACCAAACCATAATGCTCCCAAGCTGCTCCAACACACTGGTCAAAGCCAAAGATAGGCCAACACTTCATAGAGCCAACCAAAGGGAAGAACCACCAGACCGAAAAAGGGAAACTAGGAGAACCCACTACACACCCAAGGAAAGAAATACCACCACAACACCACCAAAAGGACAACAAAAATGGGCGAAGGGAAACCCAGAAGGAACTAGCTAGAAAATAGGCCAACAAAGAAAGCCTGCAAGCCATCCCATTACACCGAATAGGACCAAGAATAGGCCAATCCTCCAACCAATCCACCTCATGAAAAAAGGAACCCCCATAGCCACACACCACAAAAGTCCACCAAGCAATACCAAGGGAGAAAATAGCACCACACCAGACCCCCACAATAGGAGAGTCAAGAGAAAAGAAAAATAGAGCATAGAAAGCCTAAAAAAAAAAAGCAGACCCAAGGGACTATAAATAGGAAGCTTAAACCCTCCAAAATAGAACAATAGAGCAATGAGCCAAAATGACCAAAGCTGCTCCAAACCTCAAATGTGAATCCACACTAGCTAAAGAAGAAACCCCACTCCAAGCAAGAGTAGCCTCCATTCACCACAAGCAGCCAGGGATCATCTAAAAAAGGGAAGGAAAGACAACTATAGGTGTCATGACAACAACAACAAAGCAAAGCCGCAATATCCACCCAGGAGCTACCATCCACAAGCCATGCGACACCAGAAACGGGCCATAAACCACAAGAGTCCAAATGCAACAGCATGCCAGAAGGCTCTAGAGGGAAGAAGATCCCACTCGTAGTTGTCCAATCACCATCTCCATCCTCAAAATCCGCCTCTCCATCTTCTGCAAATTTTAACACTTCCGTTCCTCACCTATTCTTGCTCCACTCCATCTTGCTAACTAATTGCAACAATATAATGCATCCTTTCCATGTTCCTTTCCATTATTGCAAGTTTAATGTGATGCATTAAATAAATGTTTAAAGTTGATGAAGCTAATAAATTTCAATGAATACTGATTCACTCCCCCTCTCAGTATTTTGGGTGTTCAATAGTTGGTATCAGGGCTTGGTTCCTTCAATTGGCTTGATTGTTGAGGTAGATCTTGGAGGTTGAACACATGGCTACAAGGAAGTACCCTATTCCTCCAGAAGAAATTATTTGTGAAGGGTTTACTAAAGAAGATTGTGTAGTTGACATGGATGGAGAACTCAAGTCAACCCTTGATGATCTGGATAAAGAAGAAGCTGAGAATAGAGATCTAAAAAAGGATCTTAATGATGAAGACGAATTTATTAAGAATTTGAGAGAGAAACTCAAGAAAGATACAAGAAGAATCAAGGAGCTCAAACAATTAAATGAGACTATCTCTAGTTTGAAAGTGCAAGTTAAAGAAGGAAAAATAGTTGAAGACTACATGAATGCTAAGCTGAAAGACAAATCTAAAGAATGTTCAAATCTTGAACAAGATATTGTAACAAATCTAGAGAAAGAAAAGATTTAGGAAGACAAATTCAAGAAGAGTTCCACAATACTTGATGAGATGATTGCAAGTCAAAAGGATTCTAAGGACAAAGAAGGATTAGAATTTGAGAAAGGAGAAAGTTCAAAGGTAGATTAGACCCCAAAGAATGCTAAGAAGAAGAATGACAAGAAGAACAACATCAAGAAGGTTTGGAACATGAGAAGAAAGATTTCAAAAGGCCTCCTATCAGACAACCAAATGCACAAAGGTGCACATATTTTAATGGTTATTGTTATTCTTGCAATAGATTTGGACTTAAGGCTGTAGAGTGTAGAAACAAAATGAATCAAAATTTTCAATAATTTCTTAGTCAATGTTATACATGCAATAGATTTGGTCATAGAGCTAGTGAATGTAGAAATTAGATGATGAATGGTTACAATAATGGCATGATGTTTCAATCTTTCAATGGCTACTATTATACATGCAATGAATTTGGGAATAAGGCTAATGAATGCAAATCTAGAATGGTAAGAAGTAAGCTTGTTCAAAAAGGTGTCACATGCCACAAATGCAATAAAAAAAGACACATAGAAAAGGTTCTACAAAAGAAAGAATGTGAAACCCTATGTTTCACTAAAGAAGAATGATTTGGTAAAGAAGGTATATCCGATTGAGATGAAGAAAGATATAAGAAAGATCTAGAAAAAGAAAGAGAATGAGATGAAGAATGAGTCTGTGCTAGCCCTTGGTGTAGATGTTTCCTTTGGAAACTAGATGAAGAGCTTTGGCTCAAGGGTCATTTTAATAGAAGACCCTTAAGCCTTTTCCAAAGATGTGGTGTTGATTCCTTCAACACATCGGTACAAATGTAGTTTGATAGGCTTGAAATTTTGGAGAAATCGTCAGTGAAAAATCTTTTGTTGCAGAGATTTGTGGAGAGATTTAAAGTGACTATGACTACATAGTTAGGGTTTTTCAAAATTTTGACCTAACTTCAAACCATTGTAATCAATGCACTTTAGGTTTTTGGAAAAGGGTTTTATATGTGATTTCACATTTGTTAAACTCATTTGTTAATGAGGATTGAAGTGGAGAGCAAAGCAAAAGAAAGGAGAAGTAATTCCAGTGTCATGTGAAGTCCTATTGATAGAAGAATTCAAATGTATTTATCATTTCCTACTAAATTCTAGTTTCAGAAGTAATTCATAATGTATACTCCACAAGACATTGATGTCTTGGAATGACCAAGACCTAAGTTTAAGAAACACCCCTTCAAATCCATGGAGATAGATCCAAAAGGTGCTTTTTTGAAAGTTCCTTTTGGTGCAATGCATAATGAGGATGTGAGATCTACATCCATTTGAAAATGGAAGAATATGATCACACAAAGTTGGGATATTATTGGGTTAATGAGCTCATTGGAGATGACTTTGAGTTGAAACTTGAATTTGAGAGTTTGATAGAGAATCTAAGCTGGATGTATGGAACAATTTTCCAAAATTCTATTATGAGAATGCATGGGTTAAGTATGCGTTGAGTTGTATTCATGAAAAATTTATGTGTTGGATATTCCACATTTAATCAACAAGCAATATATCAAGGCAGTAACCGAGTTATGCTCTAAAGGACCTGTTTCGACAATGAAGGCCGTGAAAAATGAATTGGTAATGAATCTCACTAGTGCAAAATTCAACAAGCATTCCCTAACGGTGAAGGAAATTGATGATACATTAGTTAAATATGCATCTATGATGATCGGTTACAAGATACATTACACTAACATAGAGAATATTGTGTTGACAACAATTATACATACTGCTCACCAGATGGTGAAAGAGGGTCTAGACATTGATTTATGCAAGCTCATGAGACAACAGTTGATGGAGAACCTGTACACGAAAAAAGAATAACGGTACCATTTTTGGTATGGTACCTTTATCATATGTTTATTGTTGTAATTTCTCAAAGAGTTGTTTGGAGTGAAGAATATTGTATGGTTGGATATCATTCTTGTTGTGGTTTAGATAAGGGATCATTTAAGAAGGTTTGGAAGCATAGAAAATCAGAATAGTATGTTATGGGGTTTCTTTAAGACCTTTCGAGGAAAGATGTAAGAAAGAGAAAGGATTCCTAAAAGTGTTGTTGAGAAATACAAGAAGGATATAACCTTTATGGTTACTAGCGATGAATACATCATGGAAGCAGTCGAACCCAAAACAGTCTGGATTTTGGAAATGGGATATGAAGTGGCAGAAAATGTAATCACAGGTCTTGCAGATCTTCTGTTGGAGACACTACTGTAGATAGGTTTGGAACCTATGAGGAGATATCTGGTGAAGTGCACCTGAAGCACAAGGAAAAATAAATAAAGAAAAATGTTGAGAAAATGAAGGTAGAATTGGAAGTGATTGTTGGTTTGTCAAAAGGGTCTATAGAGAAAATCAAAGCCCCATCTGTGGCTCTATAGGGGACACCAAGCACAAGAAGGTCTATTGAGACCTCTACTCCCTCTCCGGATGTTCCCAAAGCCTCTAAAACTAAGCCTATTGTTGGTGTTAAGAAGAAAGCTACATCTGGTGCTTTTGTAGCACCACAGAATCCTCCACAGAGGAGAAGGAAAGAAAAAGCTACAAGAGAAAGGTACGTTGGGTATGAAGAAGAAGAAGAAGAAGGACCTAAGTTGGTCTAGAAAAGGAAATCCAGTATCTCAAGTAGAGATGGGTGTAAAGAAGATAAAAGTCGATATTGTGGACACTGATAGTGAAGAAGAAGTTGAGAAGAAAAATCAAGAATTCAAAATTCATGTGATGGAGAAAGAGTCAAGGTCCATAAAGAAGAAAAATAACCCAAGGATAAGTGGAAGAAGAAAGAAAAGACCCATCTAGAAAGAAAAAATAGCCCCCTAATATTAGATCCTCTATTTAATGGTATTGTTGAGCATGGGATATTAGAAGAAATTGCTAAAACATATCCAAAATTAGATCATACTAATAAGGAAACAATAGAAGAAGCAATTGTGAAGTACATGGTGACATTTTCTACTAGCTTGGCATAGATTAAAGAAAAATTTCCCGAGGATTTGAAGAATGTATTAAGTGCCAGAATTCAAGAGGCTATATAAGAAGATGCAAAAATGAGAGCATATGCCTGTGGACATGGAAAAAGTAACCCTTCTAATTTTTCTTATGTTTGGGCCCTCCTTGTGCTTTTGGATTGATTTTGCCTAGATTTAATGTTGTAATGTGGCCAACACATTCACATTAGGTCTTGAATTCTTGTAAATCATTAATAATTCTAGGATGTCTTGTAAAGGTGTTGTGAAGTGTTGTAACCCACTTTCACACTTTTCTAGGACCCTTTCATCATAATTAACTTAAATATTCCCTTTTTATCACTTACTAAGTCTTATTTTAAAGTGTTGTAAAGAGTTGTAATAAACTCAAGCACACTTTTCTAGATTTGTCATCACTAATTCAACTCTTTCTTATGTTTTAATGACCCCCTTAATGCACTTTCCGACCCTACTTAAGTGTGTTTTTGAGAATATTCCCGTTAAACCTTATTAAATGCACTTTAATTCCCTCAACCTAGTAAAATTTCCCTAGTGGGACTAAGTTGCCACCTGGGGTGCCTTAGTCCCACTGGGCACAAAAATAAAAATTATTTTAAATTTCTAGCAGGATTTTATTCTCTAACCCTTGAGGTCAGCCCGTGATGTGTTATTTTTGGGAAATATTGTAAAATCAAGTATAAATAAAGGGGTTTTCTCTCATCTTAACCCCCATCAACATAATTCATTCATTATTTCATTCAAGCATCACAACATTCAAGTATTCAAGCATCTTAGGCAATTATCAAGCATCTTGAGGTAGCCATTGACATATCTTTAGATTTCTACATCAAGGGTTTGGTGAGTTTACGACATTTGCATGTTATTTTTTCATCATTCTCTTTTTTACTTCATTTTATTATCAAGGGTTTGATTAACAAACTGGGGTTTGTCCAAGGAAAACCCCTATACTCTAAGCCTTAACCATTTTATCCCTCTTTGCATGTGTGTTTTACATGTTTTGTATGTAGATTTTTCAAAGAGAAAGGTGATAAAAATGGTCAAATAATTCATTAAAGTCACTCAAGTCAACAAATATCTAATTGAAGCTTGGAGATCACTTTCAACTCGATTTCTACAGAATTTGAACCAGACACCTTTCAAGAACCAAAGTGCAAATTGATAGCTACAGTTTCTTGCCCCGATTTTTTCAAGATTCCCAAGTGGACTAAGTTGCCATCCTTGGCAGATTAGTCCCAATACCAGTCATAAAAAGTAATTTTTACATTTCTGGATACCCATTTGGTAGAAACCTATTCTAACAGAGTTTCGATGAAGTAGGACTAAGTCACCCAAATTGGTGCAAGTGTCCCATTCAACATTTCCAGTCAACTTTACAAAATTCCAAAGCCTCTTCAAATCACATTCTCATTTCTAGTTGCACCTCTCCATCTTTGTTTATTTTTGTTATTGTTTACTTGCATTTTTAAGTCATTTTGCATATCAAAATGTGTTTTCAAACACCTTGCATTTCTTAGGTTTTGCATTAATGAATCATCTCTTTTTTAGTTTAGTGCATTTAGATAATCTCATTTAGGAATTTTACATTCATATTACCTCAATCTTGAGTGTAAGCATAGTGGTTTTGCCCTATTCCTTTCCTTCTTAGGTGAAAAACCCTAAGAAGTGAAAGTAAACATTAGGGTTCTGAAACCCATGTTTACAATGCCTTAGAGAAGATTGGTTCTTCTCTCTCTTCTAAAGATAGAGCAAAATTGACTGAATTATATAGCAAAAAATTCAAAACAAAATAGAGAGTGATCATTTTCCTAAGTAAAGACAAAGAAGATATTGAGAATTGAGACATGCAACATTGCAGAAGGTTGAAGAGGTTGCAAAAGAATTGAGAGTGTCTTCGGACAACGGTATTCAAATTCAACATGATACTTCTATCCCAAAAGTCAATGATCCTAAAATTGAACCTGATGAGCATGCACTAAAACATGAGCCTATAGAAGAGGATATTCAAGAGGATGTGATGATAGAAAAGATTCCTTTAGATGTGGAGAATGTGGCTACAACAGAATAGGAGAAAGAGAGAGATGACATCTCAGATAAGGATGAAGCATAGAATGAAAAAAAATTCCTCTCTAGATGAGAAAATAGAACAAAGAAAAGAAGAAGACACTCAAAAGGTCCCAAAGAAATCAGAGGCACAAAATATTGAAGATTTGCCTCATTTAGATAATGAGCAATCTATTGAAGAGGAGAAGAAGACTAAGGATCAATTCGGTACTGATGAAAGTGAGAAGAATGAGTAGAAGGAAGAAGAAAATGAAAATATTGTTGGTGAATCCTCTAAATCCTTAGGAGATTCATTGAATAGTATATTAGACACACAATTACAATTCTAACCAGTAGTATTTGCACAATTGCTACAACTTCCAATGCAACATGGACAAGTTGATATGGAAAAGATCTCTCCCCTGTAGAAGCTTCAAATTGGTGATATATTTCATGCCTCTATAATAAAGGAAATACTGTCAATACACCAAAAGATCACATAATTGATCAAGGAAGCAATTAAGGTGTTGCAAGAAGGCATTCCTAGAGAAAATATTGATGAATATTTGTCCGTTGTGGAGAAATTAAAGCTACTGTTGGACTCTTTCAAAGACTATTCTATCGGTTTGGAAGAGAGGCTGGAAACATAACTGATAAAGAAGGTCAATGATAGGAGATTGAACAAAATATCTGACCAATGCAATGTTGTACATGACAAACTGTAAGAAAATCTAAAAAATGTGTAGAAGTGTTTGGATGAAACAAGGATCTTGTTTCAATTTTTTTTAAAATGGTCTAACTCAACAAGGAGCATTAAGGACCAGATGGAATCAATTGAGTCACAGATTGCTCAAGCCTCCAAAGTCTATGATCCAATCAATGATGCAGATAGTGCTACAAGAACTGCAATTGAGAATTTGCATGGAAATTTTTTCCAGCTACAAGAGTAAAAGAAAAAGATAATTATGTAGTCCTATCAACATAGGGATTTGGTAAGTGCAAGGCTTACCTCTTTGACTATTGTATTGCCAAATGCGAAGAATCTAGCATGAAAGAAACCAATACCCAGTTCATCGGGTGAAGGAGAAGACCTCCTTATGTAATTTGAGAGCCAATGCTACATGCTTTCCTTTGCAAAAAAGGACTGGGAAGTTGGAAAGAAGGACTAGGAGGCGTACCTTGCCAAATTGAAGGTGTCCTACAAGGGTATTTTACCCTCCTCCAGTTGATTGTGTACATTTTTTATTTATTTATGCAGTTTCAAATTTCTTTGTGTGTATGCATAAGTGTTAGAGAATGTTGTAATACATTTTTGCTCATTTTTTATGGACAAAATTGTGAGGGGGATCTATTCTCATGCATATATATGCCTATATAGGGGGAGAACAGTTGAGATAGTTTGAAAAGCTTGATATTGAGAGCCCTTCTCCCTTGATGTCAAAGGGGGATTAGTTTGAGAGTTTTGAAGTATTTGTTTCCATCAATGACAAATGGGGAGATTGTTGGAAGTTTGTTTGTCATTGAGAAGATTGGTGGATGTATGGCCGATGATGTTACTATGGTGTTGTCATTGATGTCAACATTTTTGTGATGTCTACATTGATGTATAGATGTGTAGCTGAAGATTGATGAGCATGATTGGATATGGTGATGTCAAGTCATTGTACAATTGAAGAAGTGTTGGTCTGGAGTAGACCAAATGTGTTGGGTAATTGCCTAAGTCTGGAATGCAGTTTTTGGTTTAGATAACCTGTTTTGTGGTCCGCATTGCTCTGCCATGAGGAATTTGGTTATGTGGTTTTGAAGTAATTTTGGTACATGTTGGGGGAATCTAATTCCAAAGTTTCAAGCCTTGAAGTCCTCCGTAGTTGAAGTTAGAGTTGACAGTGTATCAGTCTAGATATGACAAAGTTACAATGACAAAGTACCTGATTGGAACACTCCACATTCCACTGCGGATGAATATTTTTCTATGCGATTTTGAGGATGTGTTCATAGGTGTTAGAAGTGCATGTGCCCCAAGTGGAAAGTATTTTGGAGGTTAGCGTGTCGAGTTATGAATGAATAGTTGGTTCATTCCATTGTTGTTTCACTAGCAGTGCCGACCTAAGGGGTTTGAGGTTGTGCAAAATTAAAGGATGTATGTGGACTTATGATAGGTCATTCAGACTTATTTTGATGTGTCACACATTGTTTTTGTCCACAAGACATTTGTGGTTAAGTTTTGAGCCAATAGATTGAGGTATTGCATGTTTCATATAATTAGGCCAACCTAATTGATGTTGTAAGTGTTTACAAATGTTGTGCATATAAATGTAAGTTCATTTCAACATTGAAGAGTGTTCTTAATGATAAGTGTGCAAGTTTGATGCGAATGTAATGTGAAGAGTGAAAGAGTAGAGTATGATAGTTGTGAAGCATGAAGTGTGTTAAGTCAATTTACAGAGCTTGGAACTATCTTCAGCATGTTGCAAATGCATTGTAATCAGTTCAATCTCTGGCAGTGAGCCACCCTCTTTTCTCTCTTGGTAGTGAGCCATTCTTCTATTCTCTGGACAATTAGTATTTTAAACTGTGAGTCCTCTAGACAGTGAGCTCTCTGAACAGTGAGCCATTCTATAATATCTTATAACCAGTTATAATATATTGTGAGCTAATCCTCATTGCAGTTTTTCCCTTTTTGGGTTTTCCATGTAAATTTGGTGTTCTTGTGTTCTTTGATGTGATGCATGCTTTCTATGTTCCTTTCCATTACTGCAAGTTTAATGTGATGCATTGAATAAAAGTTTAAAGTTGATGAAGTTAATAATTTTAGTGAATATTGATTCACCCCCCCTCTCAGTATTCTGGGTGTTCAACAAGAGGATGATATGCTAGGAGAGCACCTAGTGCTATTGATGTTGCTGAGATATGCATGATCAATGGTTTGTTTGGTATCCGCAGCATGAGAAATGAAGGCATCAATAGGTAGTCTTTGATCTACCAGAAAGATTTATCACACTTCTCATTCCACTTGTAAGTTATTCCTTTATGGAGAAGATGTGAAAAGGGGTGAATTTTATTTGATAATTACGCTATGAACCTTCAAATGAACTACACTCTTCTTTGTAATCTTCTCATCTATTTCAGTGTTTGTGGTGGTTCCATGTCTAGGATGGATTTTACTTTTGCTGGGTCAATTTCTATCCTCTTTGTGAGATGATATAGCCAAGAAGCTTCCCTAATGTAACCCCAAAGACACTTTTTTGGATTCAATCGTACCTTGTACTCTTCAAGTTTGTCAAAGATGGGTCCTAAGAATTCTATGTGTTCACTTCTTTTCTTTGAATTTTCCAAAATATCATCCACTTAATATTTCATTATTTTGTGGATCATGTCATGAAAGATTAGGGTCATTGCTCTTTGATAGGTTTCTCCTACATTCTTTAGCCCAAATGGCATCACATTCCAACAATATGTTCCCCATGGACAAGTAAATGCAGTTTTGTGTTGATCCTCCTTGGCAGTTTTGATTTGATTGTAGCCTAAAAAACCATCCATGAGTGACAAAATTTCATGCCCAACTGTTAAATCAACAATGAAGTGGATGTTAGGAAGAGGGAAATCATCCTTCAAGCATGCCTTGTTTCAGTCTCTGAAATCCATGCATATTCTGATGCCCCCAGTGGGTTTGGAGACTGGTACCAGGTTTGAAACCCACTGAGGATAATCTATCAGTCAGATAAATCCAACATCAAGAAGCTTTTGTAACTCAAGTTTCACCAAGAGTGCTATCTGAGGGTGCATTTTTGTAATTTTTGCTTCACCGATTTGGCGTCAACATATACTACTAAATGATGCACAACCACTTCTAGATCGATCCCTAGCATATTTGTGTATGACAATGCAAAGTTATCTCTTTGCTCTTTCAGGAATACTACTAGGTTCATCTGTTCTTCATCCAACAAGGATTCAGCATAAAAAGTGATCTTGGGTGCTTCTATTCCCACATTAACTAGAGTGGCCTTTTCTGCTAGAACTACCGATTTCTCTGGATGCATTGCACTAAGGGGATAAATCCATCATCCTTGGGTGCCTTAGAGAGGTTTTCACCTTTGGATGTGTCATTTATTTTTACTATTTTAGGATTAGAAATTTCCACAGTGTGGTTTTCCCTTAGAGATCAACATGTTAGTTGCATTTCGTCAATTTTGCAACTAAAGGATTCAATTATTTCCCCACAGTATGCCCCTATGTCTAGCTTTGTATCAAAACTTGATTTTTAATTTTCCCATAATAAGTTGCCACAGAGTCCCATGAATTTTGAGATCACTTCATCGTTTTCGAATAAATCTAGAATCGATGGTCCTTGTTGGTCCAAGCCAATGAGTTGTGGGTATACCAGGCATAGTTCAGTCGGTCGGTTGCTCGAAGCAAAGGATGTCATGGATATCATGAAGAGAGAGTTATTCTCAAATAGGTCAGCAACATCAAGGGGGAAGTTATCTAAGGCCGTATCACATGATGTAGGTAACCAAGAGGAAGCCTCAACTCATTTAGCGAAAGTACCTTTTCCAATAAGGGTGACCTTGCTAGTAGTACAACCTAGGCCAAGATTCTTTAGGCGTTTCTCAGGAATGATGGGTTCTAGCAAACCATTATCATTTTGTCCTAACTTATCGTTCTTGTTATAGCCCCATCCATTCATTAGTTGTAAGCCTTTATTGTCATCTTCCATGGGAAGAATAGAGATGGGTTGTTCATCCTAGTATAGCAGCTTAGAGACATCCTCCTCATTGACATCTTCTTGGTTCAAATCCCCCCACTTGGTGAAGGTGGCAGCTGCCATCTTGATTGTTTCAAGTACTTTGTTTCTAGATGTGGGTTTTCCATGGGATTTGGGAGAAAGAGGTAGCTCCCCCAATACAAAAGTGTTCTTCATTAGCTTATAGTTTCCACAACCATCATCCTGGATCACTGCTTTGATGTCGAGAATATTCTGCACAATAGGTGTTTTCATTTTTGAGTTCGATGGAAGGAATGATGGTTCAAAAAATGAGGAGGATGGTGTAGGCCCTTCATAATTCTTGGGTATTTGGGGGATCTTATAGAACTTGGCCTCAAGGTTCTTGCAGTAGTAAAAAGGTTTAGGATCTCCATGGATGGTAATTTCTCTACCCTCAAAAGGAAACTTTACGCATTGATGATAAGTCGAGGCTACAACTTTTAGGGCATGGATCCGGGGTCTTCTAAGTAGGATGTAGGGGAGATAAAGGTCTAACACTTGGAATACATAGTATTTGAAATGATAGGTCCCACTTGTATGGGTAGTGTAATGATACATTGTGACACTTTCTCTTGGTCATCATATGCTCTGATGGTGGTACTCTTTTCTTTCTTAATAGTATCTTCTGAATAGCTCGGGTTCTTGATCAACTAAAGGGTGCAAATGTTCAAACCAATTCCTCCATATACTAAGACTCATTTAACCTTGTTCTTATGAATAATGACCTCAAGATGTAATGCACGGTTATGAGATGGCTGTGATGGTAGGTCTTTTTCCAAGAAGGTGAGAAGATGATTAGTGATATGCCCTATCATAGATTGAAATTGTTTTGTATCAATATCCTCGGGGATGAATGATGAAGATAAAGTGTTCTCTAGGATTTCCCTATGTGTGAGGGATATCCTCAATAGTTCTAAGATTGATATTTGTGCAGGAGTCTTCTTAAGTTGATCTAGGAGATTGTACTTGATAGGATTTGATGTTGGAAAAGTAAGTTGTGCCCTAGATTGAGATGGGAATCCTTGGATGGTGACTTTTCCACGTCTTGTGGAAACTCCACACCCCACACTAGGCCCTTTGATGGTGATGACAGTGATGACACTATCACATGAAGTGACTATATTAGAATAGGTATGTTGCACGTTTATATAATCCTTAGCTTTTTTAGTGTTGTTCCCTTTGCTATGATTTGGCATAGGGTTTTGTATATCTTAAGATCCTGGTTACTGGCTGGTACTTCAACAGATATGGTGTCACCTTCGATAAGGTCTTGGATAATATTTTTGAGCCTCATGCCAATTTTTTGTTTTGTCTCCCTTGATTTTGTGAAAGTCACAAATACCATTCTTGTTGTACCAGGATGGTTTATCCTATGGTTCTTGGTAGTTTTTAATGTTGGGAAGTGTTATCAAGTTTGACTCTACCAATTTCTTCATGATGGTCTCGATAGGTTTTGATAACTGTGTGTACTTTCATTTTGGATATTTATTCTTGTTAGGGGTTCGTCTTTGTTGTGTTTCAGTGTTGTTGATCTGATTGTTCCGAGGAGGTGTTGTTTTTTGTACAACTGGTTGAACGTTAGCTATTGGATTGTTGTTCAAAATAGGAGCACTTAGGACCACGTTAGCATCTACCATGCCATCATTCGTCACATTCTTATTATTAGCCCACACACGAGCCTTTTCGTTTGAACTAGTTGAGGGGCGGTTGTCTTTGTAAGCTTGAGTATTTCCATGTGAGATTAGAGTTCTCTCGATGTTATGGTCTCTAGGGACAAGCTTGTCATAAGATGTAATGCATAGCATTTTCAAGTGGAAGGATAGATTTGGATCTAGATTTTCTATGATGATTCCCACTTGTTGTTCATCGGGAAGGGGCCACTTGCTCTTACTAGATCTTTGTCTCTACCATTACAAGAAACTGGAAAAAGATTCCCCTTTGATTTTTTTGAGAGCATACAAATCTTCTAGGCTTACATCCATGTCAAGGTTAAAGGAGAAGTGATCTATGAATTTATCAATGATTTCTTGAAATTTTTTGATACCGTTAGACAGTTGAAAAAACCAATCCATGGCAGGACCTATTAAACTTCAGGGGAAGAGGCACATTAAATAAGAATCATTATAGGAAACCTCCATACACATGACGTTAAACTATTTGATATGGTCCACAAGACTTCCTTTCCCTTTGTAGTTATCAAATTTGGGGATATCAAAACTGGGAGGGAATGGTACCGTTGTGATGTTTCAATCAAATGGATATGGATATAAGTTCTATGTATGGGGCTTCCTTGTCTTTCCCATTCGAAGATCCTGCATTTCTTGTGAAAATGCCTTAAGTTGCAATGCTAGATCATCTTGTGGGTTTGGTGGAGGAACATACGTTGCATATTGTGGGATGGAAAATGGGTTGTATGCGGTTGTATTGACGATGTTCTATTGTGGATTATAGTAGGAACCTTGTTGTTGTTTTTGGGAATATTGTTGAGCTAGTAAGGCTTGTTGTTGTTGTTGGGCTACTAATGTTGCTTGTTGTTGGGATTGCTATTGTTGCTGTGCTGCTAAGGCTACTTGATGGGATTGATGTTGTTGTTGTGCTGCTAAGGCTTGTTGTTTTTGTTGTTGTTGTTGTGCTACTAGGGCTGCTTGTTGTTGTTGCTATTGCTGTTGTGATGCTAGGGATGCTTGATGGGCTTGATGTTGTTGTTGTGCTAAGGTTGTCTATTGTGCTTCTAAGGTTGCTTGTTGTTGTTGTTGTGTTTCTAAGGCTTCTTGCTGCTGTTGCTACTGTTGGACAACTTGCTGATAAGCCTGTTGTGCTTGCTATAATGCTAAGGCATACACTTGCAATGTAGGATTAGTTGGTTGTTGGGACATCTATGATGGATTTTGGGTGTTGATGTTTTGAGGGGGTTGTGGGTTGTTGATGAGAGGTTGGGGGTTCCCTTGGTTTAACATTCCATGTAAGATGGTGGATTGAGATGGAGGAATGTAAGTTTGAGGTCCCATTTGATTTTGCATGGTGAAGGGGACCATGGGGAAAGATGAGGATGGTGCCATTATATTTTGTGATGGTAATGACACACTAGGACCTTGAGTCCATTGATTGAAAAGGTTCCCTTGTCCAATGTCTTGGGGATTTCCTTTCTTAAGGATGTGGACAAGGTATTACCTAGGTTAATGGGGTTCGTGACCAAGGGATTATTTTGATTCAGGTTGATGATGGATGAAATGGATGTGTTTTGTGAAACCAATGGTGCAGATGAACTAGTTGGAGGGTTTGATAAAGATGTCCCTATTTTCGTTAAGGGTTGACTTTGTGTTAGGGTGTTGGAATTCCCTTGTGGGTTGATTTGAGACACTTGGTCCACACTTCCTTGCGTGATTTTGGGCACACTTGTGGTATTTGTGGGGATGGATGAAGATGGGTACCCTTGATATGTTGAGGTTTTTGAGGATTCATGAAGTGTAAGTGGTTTATGTTGATACAAAGGGTGTTCGAGGATGGTTGAAGTGCCAAAAGTTGGTGTCCAAGTGGTGCTTTGAGGTGGATTGGTGTTGAGAGTACTCAAAAGCGTGTTGCTTTCAAATGGAAGAGTTAGAATAAAGTCCTTGGAAAGACTAGTTGCAAGACTAGGAGTGGATGTGTGATTTAGCCCAATGATGGATTTGTTAAGCTTTGTGTTAATTCTTGTGCAAAAAATGATGGGGAAATTGGAGCTACATTTTCTAAAGCTTGATGTTGCATGATTTCCTCCCTAGTAAGTTCAAACAGGTTATTTGTTATGTCTTCTATCTCATATGGCCTTGATGGAGATGATGGTTGTTGCGATGGCCTAACCTGAATTCTTGGATCAAATTCTTGAGGATTTGGATCACTTGAGGTGAATGTGGCTTTGGTTTTCTCCGTGATTCTCTTGTGTTGTGCTCTTGTCTTTACCATAAATTTTGGGTCACCTATGGGAGAGTTGTGTTGAGATTTGTAATGTTTGAACTCTCTAATTGACTCAAATATAGGTAGAAGGGACGCTCTAAGTATTTTTGGAGCAATGATGATAATGGGAGATGAAAAGGTGGATGATGTGGGGAGTGATCTTTGCAAACATTTTGGGACAACACTTTTAACTTAAGAGTTTGATGTTTTCAAGATGTTTGGATAAAGGATGTTTACGAACTTGGAAATATTTAGGGTGGAATTGCAACCTTCAAGATAAACTAGTCCAAAGATAATAAATAACTTAACTAAGTGCATGGAAAAGGATTCATTTCACATACAAAAGTAGCTAAGTTAGGGTTTGGTTTGATAGATGTTTAAGTCAAAGAGTGTTGGTGTATTCAAAATTTTTGCAAAGTTTGGTGAAGTGAAAGATAAAATTTGATGAAGGGGTGGATGAAATGTTTGACCCATTGTTAACCTAGAGTGAACCTTTGTTTGATAAGACCAAGGTAGCGAGAAAAATGCTAGACCTCTAAAGTTTTTAAATCCTAAAGATCCAATGATTTAGAGAAGTTCAAGATCATGAAAAAGACCAGGGTTTTAACTCCAAAAGAATGCATACAAGTCTTGATTATTCTTTGAAGCACGTTTATAGAAGTTCCTTACCAACCTGTTTCTATTTTGGTAAAGTGCTAAAAGATGTCTTTTGATGGCTTTTGGACTATGATGCCTAAGTTTGAAGTGACGACCTATAGACCTTCTCTTGGGGATTTTGATTTTGCATGAGATCATCTAAGCCTAACTTTGTAAAAAAGACCAATGTTTTGAATTAAATGAGAGGTTCATATTGAGCATACATGTCTAGATTATTCAAGGAGATAAGTCTATAAAACCTTGTTACCAACTTGTTCCTATTACGGTACTATCTGAGGATATGTCTTCTAATGTACTTTGAGCTATGATGTCTAAGTTTGAAATAGTGACATGTAGACCTTCTCTTGGGGATTTTGATTTTGAATGAGATCATTTAGAGAAGTTAAGATCATGAAAAAAAGATGATATTTATTGCCATGCAGGTGGTGGTAATAGGGGCCATTCAACCACAATATCGGTTTGTTCCTCTTCTTCTTCTAAGATGTTTGATGTGTTTCTCCATTGAATTGGTGTTTCATTTGTTTCAAAAGTGAAGCTTCTCAAACTACTAATTATATCAGTTTGTTCTCCCTCAATGAGTTCAAAGTTTGGTTGAATGATAGTAGGCGTAAGGTTGGGTTGTTCAACTGGCACGATCGGTCGCCAAATGGTCATGTGGGGTTCAATTTGTCAAGTTATCTTGCTTAAATGAGTTCTTTTTACCACAAACACTTGTCTTGATTAAGTTTCAAACTAAATGTCTATGTCAAAAACATCATAAATTTCACAAGGTCCACTTTGTGAAAATCGTGAGGTTGAAGCCATAGTTGCTTATGTTAACTTTAGGAAGTATGGATTGAGATGTAAACCAAAATATTTAGAAGTCTCTAAGAATAAATCCTTAGGAAAAACATTAATATCAAGGTTTTGTAAAAAGGTATCCATACTTAGACCAAAGAGTTTGAAATTTTGAAAACACTTTGTTGATGTTTGTTTTCAATTGTTTTGGAATCGAGCAAGTGTTAAACTAACTCTCGAACATTTACAACCTTAGGTTCAGAAGATACTACTTGTTGAATCCCCACTTAGATTTCTAAAAACACTAAGACAATGCGAACAACTAGAGATTTGGTGACACTGGATCCCCCTTACATGGAACACACTTCTCAGGACCACCAAATCTCAAATCCTGAAGATCCGAACATCATAAGGATTTTCCTGTTTCAACAATGAATAGTAAAATGTGGGGTGGCTTCAGAATGACCATTCTTGCACCAACAAACATACAGGTTTTTGGCTTCTAAACAATTGGTTCTTAGTAAGGACTTTCGTTCAAGGTGGCCACACATGCAACAAGATTAGCTCAAGATTATTTCAATCAAGAGGCCTCCTAGTCCCTTCCTAAGAAAGGATTTTGACGCGTCACATGGACACTAGGGGTGACACTTTTTGGTATGATACATCCACACCCGTTTCTTATGACTTTCGTCACAAACACATTTTTATATAGTGGTTTGAAAGAGCTTGGATTTAGCTCGTTATCGCTTGGGTCATTCCCACCTTTCGAAGTAGGGTGGCAGGCCCTCTAAAGATATACAAAAGAAAGGAAGTACGTTTGTTGTTTGATCTCCCAGATTGCATGAAGCAAGGAGAGAGCATACATAATGCCTTTTCCTCACACTAGCATGGGGTTCATTTTAAAGCCAAATCGAAATATGTGGGTGGTTATACAAAATGTCAAATAAATGATTTTGATTCTCAAGATCGCTGAGTGGGGCAAAGAAGAGCATACACATTTAATGACGAAAATGCAAACCACGAGACATGGCAAACACTTGTTAATTTTAACCCTCAAAGCAAAGGTACGTTCATTTTCAGCACCAAACGAAGTATGGAAGTTGTATTGTTCAATTTTAAGCCCATAAGAAAAATGATATGAGGATTCAATTTTAACCAATTTGAGCATTCATTTTAAAACCCAATTGAAAGCTAGTGTGGTCCTAAAGCGTGAAATTAAAAGCATGATAAATGGGTTATAATTTCCCTAGAAGTGTCAAAACACTTGTTACAATTATAATATTTAAAGACAAGAATGCTTCTTCACTTTGAACTTTATCGTCCAACCTGCAAAACCCAGTTAGCCTAAGAAAGTGAGAAGTTAGTGATGTGTTTGAAAAGTAGAGAAAATAAAAACTTTAAAGCACATGCTGAAAATCACTCACTATTTTTGCTTACAAGAGAAAAGGGTTGCTATTCACGATAGTGTCACCATAAATCAAATGAGAGTCGCTCTACAGTAGGACAATGATGACAATAACATCACTATTTGGTGGCATTTCTATTTTTAAGTTTGTGATACTTCTAAAAAGCATTAGTTTCATCATTTATTTTAGTCCGTGCCGATGTTTTAATTAGGCATCTTTGTATCTGCTTAAAAAGCATCGCTATATGATGACACTTGACAAAGGCATTGCTGAAATCTCCTAGAGCATCGTTGTATCTGCAAAAAAATTAAAAATGGACTTTGAGAGAAAATTTTGTTAAATGTGATTGGTTACGCCATCCTTCTAGCACCAAAATGTGACTAACGGATTAGTATGGGTTGACTACACTTGATCCATGAGGATATGAAGTATAGTTATGCCACTAAATGTCAATCGCAATAGAGATCATTCAAATAAACACTAAAAAAACTATGTTAAACTATGAAAGTGGTGCAGGAGCACCTAGAGAGCATTAGGTAGCACTAGGCAAATTTGGAAGCCTAGGAAGAAATTTTGTGTCTTAACACTTTAAGGTCATGTTGACCATTTAATTTTGTGTTAGAGGTATTGGATCATGTTAGGATGAAGGTTGATCAGTAGCTTATGGTAGAATGAATGAGTTGCACAATTTGTTTCCACTAGGAATCACTAGGATTTGGGAAATAAAGCCAAAATGTTGCATTTGTGCAATTTTGGCCTTATGGGAGTGGTTATGTCCGACCAAGGGAAGATGTAACCACTTATGAACCTTTAAAAAAGGGACCTCGAACTGGAATTGAGGTTGGAAAGAGTTTGTATCTGTTGGAGTTTACTGTGCATATGGAAAAGCAATGAAATTCTTGCAATTTTCTGGTTTTTAGTTCTTATTACTGTGTTAATGGAGGGTTCCAGGCATTGAGCAGTGTGTGGCACGTGTGGTATTCATTTTTAAAAGATTTGTGTGGTCATTGGTGGTGTTGTTTCATCGTTTCCTAGCTTTTTTCTTAGTAGGTTTTGATTCTTTTCATTGCTGATCAGTCTAGTAGGCTGTTAATCATGGAGTCTTAGACCTCTATCTTCCACTATACCTGGTGTATAGTCCATGGGGAATGAGGCTAAGCTCCATGCCTATATATGGAATAGGTTTAGGAGTTTTTAGGAGGCAAGGTTTCATGGGAAAAGTCTTCTCCTAGGCGAGCTTGGCTATGCCCGGTTAGGAAAGACAGTGAAAAATGAACACTAACGTTGCAGGAGTGTCAATTCCCTAACAAACCAAGGTGTGAGGTGGATGTAGGAGGCCTTACAAAGGTTTGGCATGAAGGAAGTGGTCTCACCAATCCATTTAGTGGTTGAAATAAGCAAACAGTTCGCTGTGTATTCAAGAAATGGCCTAAAAAGCCCTAATTCCTACAAAAAGAGGGTTACACCTGTGTACGGCCAGTGAAGGCCTAAAACCTCAAAAATATTGGAGAGGTAGGAAAATGAACCAGGGTCCCTTTTGGAAGATTGTGATGTTCTTTAGGAAGTTTGGGAGTTTAAGCCTACTTTCTCGGGTTAGGAGGCCTAATTGGGGCTCAAGGGCTACTAGCCCTTTTTAAACCCTAGAATAGGGTTTGGAGTGAGTGATGGAGAATTGGTGATTGGGGAATGATCAAGAACCCTAGAGAGATGGTTTTGAAGCCAGGGAAGTTATCACACACCCCTGCATCAAGTTAGTGAAGTTTGGAGGTTTAGTTAGCCTTTAGGAAGATTAAGGGCTAAAGAGGGAATGACAGAGAGAGCACCAAGATTGGCTTGGTTAGGGAAATGAAGATGATAGTAGGGTTGGCCAGGAGAACCAGGGGTGCCTAACAAGAATTAGGGCCTATAGGTTGAGAAGGTGGAGAGTGACACCAAAGGGTTTGCCAAGGTGAGACCCAGAGCATGGGGTAGTGAGTGTCTCATCCAACCCTACCCTATCAGAAAGCTTCAAAACACCTACTCTAATCCATTGAAACTTTTCCTACTGGGGGAGTGGTTTCACATTGATGTGGAACGACAACCCTTTCCTAGTCCATTGGATAATGAACTCATTTTAATCAGTTCTATTGAATAAAATTGATGAAACCATTGTGAGATGTGTGATGAAACAATATTTTAAGCTAAATGAACATGGTGCAAGCTATTTTAACGTGATTTATGCTAAAATGATCAAGATGTGTGAGTGCAAAGCTAATATAAATGAATTCTAAGCTAAAAAGATTGAAACCCTTATTACCAAATAAGCTACATGAATGCATCTATGTTACCATGGAAGCCATTAATGGAAGATAAGCTAATTAATGCAAGTAATTAAGCTGAAATGATACTAAATATGTGCTAAATATGAGTGTGAGTGTGAGTGATTCCAATAACATGAGTTTTTTTTGAAAAAGATGGATCTATTTGTCTCCAAATAGTAATCTATTTATAGGAAAGCAAATGAGAAATGAAAGGTTGAGATAAAAAAGGTTAATCAATGGTCAAGGATGAAGGAAAGATGAAACATGGATCATAGATTCTCATCAACACATGAGAATCAATGATCACATGGATCAAGGAAAGAATCAAGGGCTCTCATTCTTTCAAACAAACACATATTTAACTTGCACAAGAAGTCTTGTAGCTTAACTTGCACATGAAGTCATGTAAGTATGTTGCAAAAAGGAATATTCCCTTTTTCAAATGAGTGCTCAAAGAGAATATTCTTTGGAATATTCTCATGGGTGAAGAACATAGATATTTAGCAAATTAAAACAAAGTTTTAATGTGCAAAAGGGGAAGGAATATTCCTTTTGAAGGAATGTGCAAAGAAGAAATATTCCTTTACAAGTGGGGGAATTAGATTTAATTGGTAATTGATAATTAAAATAATGTTAATTATGCAATTTAGGGGAATTTCATGATATTCATTAAATAAAGTGATTAATGAAAAGGGGGAAAGTGGAATGATATTTAATTAAATAACTTAGGGTTATTTAATTAAATAAGAATACTTAAGGATTTAAATTAAATAATTTGATTTACTTAATTTAATAGGACAAAGTGTTAGCATGAAAGGGGGTGAATTAACCTGATTAAATTAATTAGGTTAATAGATGCAAATGACACAATTAATTAAATAGCTAGGAAAATTTAATCAATTAAGCGAAAAGAGGATGGGTTTCAAGACGAATTGATGTTAGTATACTTGATTCGAGTGTATGATATCATTCAAGACATTTTTAAGTGTCTACAATTAAATGTTATAATTGTACTTTTATATATAGTACAATAGAAAGCCGAATTAACACACTTTTAGTAGTTTGTTACAAAATTCTATCTAGGAGTGAAGGGTACAAATGTTGACTCATAATCTCCAACTTACCATACTTGTGAGTAGCTAGCAATGGCATGCCAACCATAGCAAAATCCTTATGGAAAGCTACCAAATCTTTCTTCTTCTTATATGTCACTAGAATTTTGTCACTCAAATCATACACTTCTTCATGTATGCATGTGGGCTTTAGGGAGACAAATCTTCCTCTACAACTAATGATGGAATGGCCACAAAAATCTACAATTTTTCTATTGTATTTGGAAACATGATGCCAACTATCCATTCTCTGTTTTCATTCTTTGGAAAATACTCCTGCAATTTTGTGAGGAATTCCACTACAAATTATTTGTGGGACCTAAATTTCCTTGTGTTATCACACCATCTCAACCCAATATTTCCTTAATGATGTCCAATGTTGTTGCATTAGCATAGCAGAATATCCAATATAATTCCCTAGTAAATGTATCTCTTTCTCATGCCCACATTAATCCGTAAGGTATTCAAAATTTGACAACCTATAACAACAAACCGATTGATAGAAGAAGGAAACACCATCTTGTAGAGGAAAATTCTCAAATTCACCATGAATATTGTAACAATGCCTCCAATCTTTGGTTATAAGGAGTGCTGGGAAATAGCATGTGAGAGGAGATTACCTAACTACCATACTAAATTTCTAGGCTTCAAAAATGTTCCACAATATATATAAATCACCGTTCTTATTGAGGTATCAAGTAAAATCAAAGGGTCTAATCCAACCCAAGCATTTGAATAATCATTGATTTTGGCAGTTAGTAGATCTAGTAACATTCCTTTCTTGACCCACAAATCTACAAATTTATTACTCCTAGGAGCAACGTGTGAAGAAAATATCATCAAACTGCTTACAAAGCTATAGAGTGTCAATCAAAAGGCTGGATACGTGCAAAAAGATGGGGGGCCAAAAAGGGGGCTTAAGTGGCCACTTCTTTTCTGAAATTAGGAAATACTGACCTTGGATGTGAAATTGAGGATAGTTACACTCAAAATTTTGAGATGCAACAAAAACAAGGAACTTAGTGCTCCGAGTCTACTTTCTAAACTACTAATTTATTTCAAAAATGGTTGAGATTAAGGGGTTCAAAAGAGTGACCCACAAAAATTGGTGTTGTTTTTGTCAGAAAAACATAACATAGCAACTTTTGTGGGAACATAGCATGGTGAACTTTTTTTTAGTATTTTTAAAATTGCTTAAGTGAGAAGTTAGCTAACAATATGTAGTTGATACATGATTTTTTTAATAATTTTTTAATGAATATTTGACTTTTTACTAATTTTCAAAGTGGACACTTCCTGAAAAACATAATTTTGTTTGTGCTACTACTACAAAATTTGGAAACTAATTGATTTTTAATTTTTTTTTTTTGTAGAATGGCATTTAGTTTCTAAAAATGTAATTTATTTGAAATTTCGATGAATTATAACAAAAAAAACACCAAACATTGCTTTTTGCCAAAAAAGAGACACAAACAAAAGAAATTATAGATCAAAGGCTTAACATTGTCAAAAAGTGAAAAAAATTACATCGTTGGATAGCTAAGAGAGAGCCTAACATTACCCAGGTGTTCAATTTGTTAGACATTGAAACACGTTTATTGATAAATTATTTTTTATACTTTATGGTTTTTAATGTTTTAAATCAATAATATTTCCCCATAGCGTATAACTTGAGCTAGAAATAAGATCAACCCATAATTTCTTAAGAACCTGATGATTAAAATTGATATCTAGTGCACCCTTTTTTTGTAATATTTTGTTGCATATTTTAGTTATTATTAATTTTTTTTTATCTCAAATTAATTATTATTCGGATATGAATTTCTTCAAAAATCATGACTTTCTTTGTATATACTCAAATTCTTAATATTTTGTGTTGAAAAAGAATATCAATATGTAGGGAGAATATTGTTTTGAATTTTTTGAATTTTTTATACTTTTTGATGGTCAAATAAAGGTCTCTATGCTTGGTAAAAAATCTATTCACTAGAATATAGAAAATATAGTAAATATTATAAATATTACAAATTATAGTTTTCAAAAAACTTAATATACAATAAAAAATGTTAAAATTATACTTTTCAAAATACTTTAAAACAATATGAATTATACTTTTTAGAAAACTTACTTTGAGGGCTACATGCATGAAAAAACTGATTTCATGATCACTTTCTTTGGTTGTGGAAAACATCACCTAAATCAAAAAAATTTCCCAAAAGAAAATGAACATGTGGAATGAGTGCCACATAAGTGCCAATTATGCACCTTCTAATTAAGGACCTTTCAAAAGGTTACCTTCAATTGAAGTTTTCTGAAATAAATATGTTTTATAAAGATAGCAAGAATCATACATCAAATCAACATGTTTTAAAAAGACACCTATGACACATATGCCTTATAAAACTTCAGCCAAATGTTATTCACATGGAATGACTAAGACCTTCAAATGAGGATCCTTCTAAAGAACAAAACCTTCATTCAAAGGTATTCCATCTTTTTAACCTTGCAAATCCCCATTTTCAAAATATTTTGGGCACAAATTAGACACATTTATGCTTCCATCCTATCATTACATGTAGAGACTCCTGCTATTGTCAAAGTTGATCCTGTGAAATGCATCCTTTCAAATTATCTTTAGGATGTGTAACATAATGGATTATTAATGTTACTTGGTCTCAATTTTCTCTTAGAAATTAATCAAGGGTCAAGCATGTTGAGAAACCAATTTAGAGGTTATAACAATAAACTTATCTTAGTGGTCAAATCTAATTTATTATATTGTAATAAATCAATAATTAACAATATAAAAGTAGCAACAAAGAATTATAACAAACACAAGATCATACACTAAACAAAACAAAGCCTCAATATATGTATAGAAGTTTTTTTGGGTACAAAACCCACCACCAGATAGAGCACAAGCTTGTATTAACCTCATAGACAAGAATAATACGACTATCTTCTCATTTCAATAGATGTATCCTTCTACCTATAACACAAACTTGCTTCAAATTATAATGTGCAATGAAATGCTTCTTGTCCAACCATGTGCATTAATTTATAGGCATGTCATTATAGGAAATCGAGAAGTGGTTGTACAAAACAATGGGAATAAAACAATAAGCAACTAACTACCTTGAAAAAGAGCCTAATCTTATTTCCATCCATTAGGGAAGTATTCCAAATATCTAACCCATGCCAAGCGACCAAGGATTCCTTACCAATGTGACCCCTATTAATTGTCTGTTACAATCAATATTGCCAATTGTTTAGAGGAATGTTCTACTTCACATATGCATCCAACTCCCATATGGGCATCCCATTTGGCCCATTCCATGATCTTTGGAGGCACATACATGAAATATTATTTACAAACATTTAACCCTAGGTATGTTCTTGCATGCTCATCATGCAATGATATTTTATACTTTTTATATGTTCACATATTTTTCTCCTTACCTCAAATTCCTTGCATCCATAACTTTTTATTGTTTGAAATATTTTCTTTTCATGTTAGCTTCTTATTTTAGTTTAGCATACATCTTCGTAGTAGTTTGCATGTGCATCAAAGTGGAGGCAAAATGTAATGGTGAAATTGCGAACCCATGCCCCTTCCCCTTATATTTTAGGCACCTTCAATTAAATTGTTTTTATGGAATAATAAGCCTTCAAGTGGCATATTCCAATTTCAATCCCAAAATCTATGATTCGCTACCCTAGTTTAAATTCATAGTTCTGACCCAAGACACTTTTGTGCATGTCATTTTGAACTAGCTGTGAGCCAACCTAACACACATTCGTGTGGATTTGTGTGACATGTTTTATATTTAAGGATATCCCCTAATTCATTATTATCATCTAGATCCAATAACAATCATGATACATCCATAGAGAGCATAGCTAGAGCATCAATGTTTCATCTATTTACAACATATAGGCATATTGCATGCTTGCATGTTGTCTTTGATATTTGTTCATCATCATTAAGTTACTTCACCTAGGGTCTTGACTAATGGAGAATAAATCCTTGCCTTGCAAGTTCACAAATGATGTATTCCAAAACCAACATACTTCAAATAGAAGTAAAACAAGTTAAGGTGTATTTACAATAGTGCGAATTTACTAAATCTCAATTTCATGGGCTTGGGTCATTTTTTGTGCATTGTGTTCACCTCTACAATCACATATCTGAACTAGAGTGAGATAAGGTTAATTTATAGATTATGAGGCATTCATTCAACAAGGCTCTATTTTTATGTACATTTGTAATTCAATTTCCCCCCATCTATAGCAACACTCTCCTCCATCTAGAATAATAGCTAAGTATCGCCTTTGACTTATTCTAATTTATTGACTTATGGATTGTTTATTCATAGCTCTAAATATCATATACTTTTATTATAGTTTAATTATTTCCTCTAGTAAATTTGTATGAAAGATTTTATGTTCATCACAATAATCAACCTAAATTGTTGAATTTGATGTAGAAACTAGCTAGACTAATACATTTTAATAAATACATCAATTGAATAAATAAACAAATGGTACTTTGTTGGAAACTCGTCAACAAGAGAATGCAATGCAAGTTGTCTATAGTTGATTTGTCAATATGAAGGAAAGTTAGGAGCAACTAGATGAATAGTTTAGAATCTAAAAATCAATTGTCTATCATTCTAGTTCACTTCCACAACTACAAAAGTCTCATGTCCTTGTCTAGTAATGTGAAACTCATTTCAAAAACCATAATTTTAAACCTTACCACATAATTATTAAGTCTCATTTTTCCCTTGTATACATTATGTTACTTTGCCAACCATTATCTTTGGCTCAATGTTGTATTGCACATTTTAATAAAAGCATGCACTAAATCTCCCGAAGAGTATGTAGTGCCCAAAACTTACAAAGGACAAAACATGGAAAACAAGGCCAACAATTTTTTCATGTTAAACAATTGTAAAACATTCGATAGTTTGAAAAACTGTACTTAGCCACAATTTTGATCTTTGTTTACTTTTGTAGTTTATTTAACTTTTTCATAAGAAAATTGCACAACAACATTTTTATGGTCTATTTACTAAAAGAGGAGTAAAAATTTATTCAAATAGAAAAGAGCAGTACAAAGCAAGGGAATTACACATCCCTATCAATCTCCACTAGTTGGTCCAACTTTTGAGACAAATCCGGGGGTAATTGACCCCTATCCACAATATTCCAATCATGCAAATAATCAGAAGCTCATTTAGCTAGGCAATCTACAACCCCATTCCATTCACGCGGAATATGATAGAAAGAAACAAAATATAAGGAAGCACACATATTCTTAATTTGTTTTATGGTCTATTTAAACTTCAACTATGCTTTATAAAAGATAATTGAATATATTTGGAATCCACATAGATTATGCAAAATGTGTAATATTTTTGTAGATTTTTAAATATTATTATGTTCTTTCTTTTTGTTTTATCTTAAAATGAAAATGTTTGTCTATGGGAATTCAGCTAAGCAGTATTTTTGTTTTGTTAACAGATAAGATCATGACTTAATGAGGAATGATAGAGTAGTTGTTGGATCCTTAGTTGAAATCTTGTCTATTTTTCTAATGATTGTATGCATTTCTTTCAATGAAAACACGTTGTCACACTTTCAACTAAGTTAATAGAAAATAAAATTTATCATTGTATTAAAATAATATAATTAGAAAAGTTTTTTAATAAAAACATCAAATATTTAATTAGGATAAACCATTAACCAGTTTCAAAGCTTGAATGGGGAGAAATCAAAACCAATCCTCCATAAAGCAGTTGCACTGAGATACATGTTCTTCCAACTGTGAAATCCACAGACTCAGATCATGAATCATCTCACTCTGTTTCCCACTTTACATCAGGCTGCATTGTCTTACCATGCCAATATCTTCAATGGACTTTACTTTCTCTGGCAGCTTACCCCCTGCTTCTTCACCGTCCATGAAGTCTGCAGTTTCTAGCTTCACATCAGGCTGCATTGTCTGCACCTTCGACAAGTCCAGAGATTCAGAAGAATTTTCATCATCCCTTGAATTTCCTACTATAACCCATTCCTCTGTGCAAGGGATTGTAGGTGATGCATCAACCTCCGATACCGGACTTTCAACTTTGTTTCTTTTCAAAGTCACTGCATCTTTATCAGCACCATCAACCATTGTGCATTCCTCGGTTCCAGACACAATTTTTCCAGCTTCAGAAGAGCCTTGTTCGAAATTTTCTACTCCTCCATTATTATTATTGTCTTCTTGCAAATCTTGCATTTGAGAAGGTAGAGACTCCTTTCGCTTTTCATTGCTCACAGAAACCTCAATTGCATCTCCCGGCAACTCCTTGCTCTTGAATTCCTCGTTGAGATTCTCTTCAACAGTAGGGCACTCTTCCCACAACTCAATAACATTTCTTCATTTTGACTTCCCAGAACAGAGGTCAAGTCCACTTTGTCATTTTGATACTTCGTTCCAGAAGACATTGTCTCCACATATTGATTTCCATTTTCTGCAATGGCATGGGTTGATTCCACATTATTATTTTCTGAACCGGCAAAAAATGAATGAATGTTGTCATATTCATTTTCAGAGACAGGTGGACTTGACTCATTTCCATTCTCATTTTCATTTTCTGAAATAGGAGGGGATTAATTGTTCATTTTTTGTCCCAAATTCATTTTTAGAAACTTCAGGAGTTTATTCAACATTTTCATGTCCATTTTCTGAAATAGGAGCTGTTAACCTCTCATATTTTGAAAAAGGTAAATCTGCATTTTCTGAAACAGAGGGTGTTGCCTCTAATTCACCATTCTTCGTTTCCCTGAAGTAAGAAAAGGGAAATGGAAAATCAATGCAACTCAATAGCAAGTGTCCAAAAGAATAAAATAACCAAAATGTAAAACTCAAGCCATCCAGGGCAAAAACCAAGCTATCATTCCTCACCTCATCAAATCGTTGAGTTCTGTCACAGCAGAGTTTACTGCATGGAGAATCATCTTTTTAACCTGTCCAAAATAAGACAAATTTTGTAAGATATATTTACTTTATTACCAAAAAAATGCAATACAAGATAAAACTTTACAACCTAAAGCCAATCATATGCTTAAAACAACACCTCTAACTTGTCTTCCTTGGCCCTGTGGCCTTTTGGAAGCAACCGAAACTCTTCAGTCAATCGAATGCATTCATGCACATTTTCAGGAGAGACAAAGTCAAGAGCAACTTTTATACAGGACTGCAAACAACAAAAGCAACAAGACACATACGTTAATAACTGCAGCACTTTGCAACATATCATAGAATTGTGAAAAAAATCTGTTCTACCCAAAAGAAACATCAAAAAGATTTTTGACCATCCATATTATTATGTCTGTAACATAAAGTACACAAAAACATCAATTATAAAGTCAAAACAACATAAACTTCCTGTTATACATATTAATTCCTCCTATCATAAGAAGCTGGCATTTGATTAACATTTAAAAAAAAAAGAAAATTGAAAGGCATATAGCATCCTAGAGCTACTTCAGCTTATTGTTGATGTCTTGATAGAAAGTATAACCAAAGATAACATATGAAATGCTACAAAGTACTAAAGCCTACAATGCATAACCTTGAATGATAATGGCCAGGTCAAAATCCTATTCTGATTGAGTTCTATAAATTTTATTAAGTCTTCACAAGTAAGAAATAATATGTAGATCTGTTCATTTACTTGGCTTATTAATTAATGAAATAAAGATAAGAGTTTATTAAGAGATTATTAGTATTTTGTCTTTTTTGGTGATGTGAATCTTCCACTTTGTTCCTTGTACTCTTGTCTGTCCACCTTCAATCAAAAGTTGTCTAAAGGAGAAGGTACACATATAATTCATGAGGAGTTTAGCTTAGACTGTGAATGTCACTTGACAAAGGGATAATGAAATCCATTGTATAAAGGAGAAGATGCACATATATGTCATGAGGAGTTCCATTTAGAATTTGAATGTCACTTGACAAAGGGATAATGAAATCCATTGCAAGGAAATCAATGACGATTTCATTAACATTTTTGAGAAAGGAAAATCGGAAGGAATATGACTTCCTAGAGCTACCTTAACTTATTGTTGATGCCTTGGTAGAAAGTATGTCCAGAGATAACATATGAATTGCTACAAGTCATAACCTTGAATGATAAATAACCAGGTCAGAATGCTATTCTCATTGAGTTCTATAAATTTTATTTTTACTACTGAATTTTTTTAACACCTATTCGACTGCATTTAGTGTTGGCTCATCAAACCACAAAATGAAGGGAGGTCAAATTATGCTGACAACTAAATAGGGTGATTGAAGATTGAAAATCAAATCGAGCAACATGCTGTTAGGTTGGATAGCACTGCCTATTGAAATACTTGCAGAGTCACCATTGAGTTGAGCTTTAAATGCCCATACAAAATTCTCTGCCGATCATAAAAAGAATTAATGAATTACCGTGTCTCTGATAAATTACACCAAATTTAATACATTGGTTAAAAATTTTAAACCCCTCCTTGTGTGCAATCAAACACACTCCTTCACCATATGTACCTTTAGATTTCGAACTTGATGGGGGCATCCTGCTGGAATAAATACTGCCTCACCAAGCTGTTGTTCGAATGTCCATGGCTCTATCTCTGCAATGCAGAAAAAGTCACTTCTAAGAGTAACATTTTCTCAATTCATACACTAATCAGAGAAATGCACATATTTTGGATACTTACGAAATTCTTCCTTCAATTTCTTTTTATGCTCTTCATCCAAGTAAAGTGTCTGATCATGAATGGGATGAATGACCTGGGGCACCATATTTCAGAGTAAAGATAACATATTAAATCAGACAAGCAAATGGAAAAAAGTAAATTACTAAATTGAATAAACTATTCTCAAGAACAACACAACAAAATCCTAGTTTTTCAAAACTTACAGATTGGACAGGAGCAGCCAGAGTGTGTCTGAATTCCTTTGAATGCTTTTTGAGATAAGCCTCTAATTTGTGTACATCCTCTCTACGAAAAATATCCCATAGAGCACCTCCATAACTGAGAGAATTATTACCTTTAACTTGCTTTCCTCTCTCTTTTAGATGAACAGATTCATCAACTTCCTTTGAATTTCCATTAAGTTCATTTAAATCTATTTCTCTGTATTTCTTTTGTGATTTCTCTATTTTAGAAACTTGCTCTTTTGAGAACTTAACCTCAGCAATATGTGTCAATACATTCACCTGGATACAAATGTGAACAAACATATAAATATGCCCACAGAGACAATTTCTTATGTAAGTACACTTTTTCTATACCTAATGCTTCTACAGAAAATGCAGAAACAAGATCACAAAAGGAATAATAAACTAGTAGAAATAAAAGCAGCAGACCCCAAAAAGGCCTGCTTTCATGAGACTTGTAATAATAAAAATCAACCCTATTCCGGAAGAGAATTTTGCAAGCACACCCCAAGATTACATTTGGAATGGAACAAAAGGCTATTATACTTGATTTATCATGCAAATATTGAGATTTGTATTTCATGGGAGTTCAGAAAAACAGGAGAAAGAAATTAAGGGATGTGTGTGATGCAAAAGGACACAAAAGGGTCATTTTCGCTACAATTTACATGTTGTTGACACTTTCCTGAATTACCCTTTATGTAAAATCATATTGAAAACACTAAAAGCCATAAGAAGTTTACAGGAAGCATCACATGACAGTCTTACAATAAAGGTAAGAGCAAGCAGTACAAAATCTCAGATCAACCTGATATCAATTAATCAATGTTTACTCATTTTCCAACATTAACATCAGACACTATCTTAAGTTTAACACTCATTTTGTCTATTTTTATCAGTCAATATATAGAATACATTTTAATGCTCATATTTATAAGTAATGACCATCATTGGTAAATATCTCAGTAACGAAGGTATTTAAAAACATTAGAATTTGGAGTCATACATTTTAGGAGTCAAAGCAAGTTAAAAGGTCATGGCATAAATTGACAAGAAGAGAAAAATAAGCCACACTAGGGTATTTTTTTAGTCTTAAATAATGAAAGCTTGTATAAGAACTTGTCAAAAAGGCTTGTTAGAATTAGAAGATTGGCAGGTGAAATACATATGCTCGAAGTGCATTGCCGGGGATTTTTTAATTGTTCATTTACACAAGTGTAGCTTATTTTTACATTGATCCTATTCAAAGAATCAAACATAATGTCACTAAGGTATTGGATTTCCAGTAAGTAGAGTTGGAATTGTGCAAATTTAAAAAAAAAACAAAGGCATATGTGGCTTCAGCGCTGATTACATAAGAACAAATAATCTGTGGTCTGAGATGTACAATTATGTTGACAGATGCACCCCAACTTTAGAGACTTAAGTCAAGAAGATAGAACTCTGCATCAAATTTATCATCTACATTTTGCTAGGCTAGAATGGCAAGAACTTACAGTACAAGTGAGAATAGCAACATCAGTCTTTATCAGGTCGACGTTAAGCTTTCCAAAGCCACAACTAAAACAAAATCATAAATAAGTTTTAATGGTCACAGAATAATTGGGAAGTAGAGAGTAATTGTAAATTGTATTTATTTAGACTTACATAATGAAAGCTTCTGAGACTTGACAGAAAATAGTCTGTTTACCCCTAAAAATACAAAATAGTATAAAAACCTTGTCAATTTGCCCTGTGGGAAGAAGACTGGCAGATTAAGTGCTCAGTTGCTAAAAACTGAATGCTTGTATCTCGAATATGAATGGAAAATTAGAAGAGTTATTAAATTTTGTAGCCAATACTTTAATTTAAGCAGTTTATCCTTTGCACTACAAATCATTTCGTTTATTAAGTCTATTCAGTATTATATTTAACATAGAGCATTTTGAACGAGTATTACAAGGGATTTTTAACTGCTCATTTGGGCAAGTGTTTCTTGTTTCTGAATTGACCCTATTCAAACATACTGTGAGGCACTGGGTTCTAAGTCAGTAGTCATTGACATTTGCAAGAAACATCGATCTGAGGTGTATGCAGCCTGAGTGCCAAATACTTAAGAATAAATAATCCAGGGTCTGAGACCTACAATTATATTGGAAAAGATTTACAACCCAATTTCGGAGACTCGAGGAAAGTAGATAGAACCCTTCAAATATTTATCATCTACATTTTACTAGAATGGCATGAACATTCAATACAACAACACACAGCATTGTAGTCTTTATCAGCTCAAAATTAAGCTTCCCAAACCATTAACTAAAATAAATGTATGTATATTAGAAAAGAATTTAGCACAGAAGGAATAAATTTGAGAGAGAAGCGGTAAATGGAACAGAATATGTGGATGAAGTATAAGGAACAAAGAAAAATTCTGGAACCGATGATGGTTCAGGTTTGGTTGAAAGGAAATTGTAAAAAATAGAAGATGCAGTTGTACCAAAATTCTACAAAGGTTTATAAATATGGTTGAAAATAGAAAAGCATCTAATGCTCAAAAACTAGATACACTCAGGAAAAGCATATATACAGAGAAAATAATCTTTTATTGTATGGAAATAATGCAATATGATTCTCCTGGTTTTAAATAGTTATATGTTTTTTTTTTTTTTAGACTGCAGGAATTGGGTAGCACTACCCCCTATAAACTGCAGTGCGCCTGGTAAACTTTTTAAACCTAAATTGACTAGAGTACACATCTCTTTTTATCTTCGAATAAAAAAGCATCACCAGATACCATACATCATAAATCACTATGTTTGTAAAAGATAGCAAAGATAACAGAGAGAAGCTGAAATTCATTATTTATGGTTGATGCATGTCCAGTTGGAAGCTACATAGTAAAACAGAATTAAACATAAATTAACTAGAGTACGCATCTCTTTTTATATTGGGATAAAACAGCATCACCAAATATCACACGTCCTAAATAAAATTTGATTGCAATAGGTAGCATAGGAAACAGACAGTTAAATCATCACAATTTGATTACAGAATCTCTCATTTTTACAGTAATACAAACAAAGAGGTTTGCAGTTACTATCAAGTCATTGAACTGCAATTATAAAAGGCATATGCATGCGTAGCAGGTCAAGAAAAAACTACTTACCGCATCAGACATGTCACAGTGTAACTTGGTAACAGAGTCCCCTCTACCAAGTTCATACCGGGCACCATAAGCTATATATGTTTTCGGTCCCAGATCAGGTTTCAGGAAGTCTCTAGGAAGTTTTGTAGCAAGATTGAGAATGCCACATTTAGGATGGGTGTACTCCTGGAAAGGTAAAGCACTGATAAATTCAGCACCATGTCGGGGTAGACGTTCCTCAAAGTGATTTGAGGGAGGCCAATCCTTCAGCTTCAACATTTCAGGCCACTGATTCCTGTGCATCCGCCCCTCCAAATAGCCCTTAAAAAATTGATGAATGTTTATCTCAACCTAACAAACAATGCACAAAACCAGATAATTTAAACTTGATTCTAAACATGGAAAAGAACGCACCAGAATAATCCACCAATGCATAGAACATTTAAGTAAAGTGATTCCAAAAGTGAGCTAATCCATACAAAACTTCATGTCCATTTAACAATCACAGTGGTTATTGTGGAGAATTTGATAATATCATTGATATCTCACATTAGAAAAGAGAAAAATGTAAATGCTAATTTGCCTAAAAGCTGAATTTTATCTTTTACTACTACATACAAAAAATGACCTTGGTAACTTTGTGTAAGAAACAGGAATGAATATATTTTCCATATCTACTATTATGACGTTTCTAAACTCAACACACCTAAATACAACAAGTTGTATAACATTTCAGCTAATAGACTGGCGTTGTAAATATTAACTCGTGGAAAAGCCAAACAGCTTAGTCAACAAGCTCTTTAGTTGTATTACAAACATGCAAGGAATAAAGATACTAACCTCACACCAATCTAGGCAATCAATGGCTTTGACTGTTTTAGTCTCATTCTCAAACTTGCCTGGGGTAGTCTCCCTGAAAGCCCGCCACATAACCATTGGCTCCCAACTTAGACCTGATGTATTTTCCAGAACATTCCGAACAATCACAGGTTCACCCTTTGCCCAGTGTTGCTGAAAATGCTGAAGACTCTCTTCCTTTAAATACAAAAAGTCATTGCTGGCACGCCCTAACTTGCAAGAGCTCTCATTAATGTGCTGAGGATCAGGCTCGGAGCTAAAAGAATATGGATGAGATTTTTTCAACAACTCTGGGAACCCAGAAATGCGAGCTTCTTGTGCGTTTCTCAAGAGATCTGGAATCCAGTTTAAGCCAAAGATGCGCTTTAGGTTCAAGACATTACTTCCACAACCACCACACTCTTTAGGAGGGCATGGAATAGAACCATCCTTATTTGCTTTCCAATCAGGTACGGGCCGATGTAAATTTACAGTGTGACTGTTTGAGGATTGTAAGTGCAGGGTCAAACCCATTTTTTCTTTTGATGCTTCTGTTTCCATATTCTCTGTACTCACTCTCTTCATGAACTGCTGCTGGGATGACTGCGCTTCATCACCTCCAGGCTGGCAGCCTTGTCGTAACTCACAACAACAACTGAGACAAAGATCATAAGAGCAATTTGGGCAGCTTCGATGCAAATCTACTATAGATGTACTGCAGTTGTCACTGTAAGAGAGTAGTTTATTAGATGCAAAACATAGGAACGAGAGTCATTACGTGAAGATGACATGTTTCGATTAAAGATGTCAGGCAGAAAGCACTTTCATATTGAAAACCCAAAGAAAACAGAATGGAAATATATATACCAATATAGGCGCTCATCTGAAGAAATTTCTGCACATGGAATATCCAGGCTTTCTGCCGATATGCCTGTTGAAAACTTTGCATAAGAATAACAACCTTCTCACATCAAAATAAAACATAAACTAATATAAAAGTATTAAAAAATACCCTGAATTCTAGCCTCCATCTCCTGTTCCACCTTCTGTTCATCCTTAATTTCAGTTAGTACCGGAATGACCGTGGAAATCAAGTGATGTAGATAATTAATCTTGTCAGCAACTGTCATTTCCTTCGGTTGAACCTACACAGAAAACAAAATAGAAGCACAACTTTTAAAAGTGATATTTACACTTCCAGCGAAACAGAAAAATAGAATGCTAATAAAGGACAAATACAAATGTCAAATACAGATATCTTTAGTGCCAGAGATGTGCAAGCATACTCTATGATTGCACTTACCTCCAGATGACCTCCTCGGCGTAGGCATGCTTTACAGTTGCAATTTCCATGGCAAAATGGGCAAGCCTTAGCAATCTCCTCCTCTGATTGCTCAGGGTACCTAGATATCAGATAAAATTTTCAAATCAAGAGACGATTAATAAGATTACTCTTTACAGGGACACAAAATAAAGTTCAACAATAAAGGCCTATTTCCATCAGATAACTTCATCAAGTATAATGCTTGCCATCCACCAAGGTTTGATTTCAATCATAGTTTGCAGTTGCACCTCCCAAATGGTATGAGAATAAAGGCAATTGGACGAGGGATAAGTCACACCCCGATCCAGGGGGTGATTCTTTACGGTTCAACATAAAAGTTCTAAACATTTGCCTATTGAAAAAAAAAAAATGCATGTAGTCAAACTCAATACATACCATCTTTCAATACAGCAGACACAATAACGTTTATTGCATTTGGAGCACCAAACTACTCTCCCTTTGTCATTTCGTTGGCACTGATGGCACATCAGACTTCCTCCCGTTGACGATAAATATGATGCTTTTACACGCTCCTTTTGATTGTGAAGATTAGACGTGACCTTGGTTCTGCCACCTTGGCGTTTAATTAACTGACGATAATGCTTTTCGCAATAAGAGCGCTCAGGCATTGCACGAGCACCACATCTCCATTGTTTCCCATCTGACCGTTTACAACGGAGCTCATCAAGAACACCATCACGCCCCCCGTCGATGACCACAGGCTTCTTCATGACGACGCGTGGCTCCTCCTCCTCCCTCCTCATCCTCATGCATACCCTCATTCTTTTCCTGGGCACATAATCAGGATCCTCCTGCTCCTCCTCCTTAATAACCCTCATTCTTTTCATACTGTTCCTCTCGGGAGGAACAATATCGCGCTCCATCGCCTCGCTCTTTTCTTCCTTGACCTTCCGCTCACGGTTCTTTATGCCTTCTGCCAAAATGGAAGCCTCTGCGGAGATGGTCTTGGCGCGCTTGTTAGGTTTGCCTCTTTCGTCCGAAGAGAACTTTTTTCTCTTAAGCCCAGATTGTCTTTGATGATGCTTCGGGCAAAGACTAAACCCGGCAATGGCAGCAGCACTACATCTCCATTGTTTCCCATCTGAACGCCTGCAGCGGAGCTCGTCCGGGACACCACCCGCCACCGACGCTACGAGTTTTCTTTCCCTCTTCTCCATGCCTCCGTTTCTCACTATAGCAGTGAAAGCTCTGTTTGTTTAAACGATGATTCAGCTTCCTCTCTTACTCTATGCGCCACCTCCGACCACCATTTTAAAGTTTCTATACTTCCCCGGACATTTATGGCCACTGTCCAAAATTCCTTCGTACTGTCCGCAAATTCCAATTTCCGTCAGCCGATTTATCGCTAGAAGATGATTTTGCACAGTCGGTAGATTTAATTTTGGTTTTTTTAAAAAGAGTTTTAAGGAAGAATTTTCTATTAAATGGCAGGTGATTTGAAACTTATTTTTGGCAAGTCTACAGGTACGTGTCATATAGTGACCAGTATATATTCTAATCTATCTTTAGTATTTAATGTAGTAGTATAATTTGTTGGATAGAATTATGACATATCAATTTAAGAACAAACAGGATAATAATTTGAGATAAATTATCACAATTTGAATTTGGTTCATGAAGATTAAAGTTATTGGGGATAACATTGGCTCTACTGAAGTTGAGTTGGTGTTTTAGATTAAATATTTGTTAAATATTGACGAGGAAACCATTTGTTAATAAAAAGCCTTAGTAAATTGATTAGTTGATTTTGAGTTTGATTTTTATAATAAATATTTGTTAAATGTTGAGAATTAAATGATTTGTTAGTAGAGTGAATTTCTAAATTGATTAGTTGATTTACAAATGTTAAAAAAAAAAATTAGTTGTTATAATTATTTTCCAATATAATTGATAAGACAATTTATTTGGGAAGTTAACAATATATATAAAATAAAATAATTTTAAAACAATTATAAAGTAGAAGATATCAAAATATAGTAAAGTGTGTGTATTGTCAACCTTTCTCTTATATATTGTATAAGCTAAGACAAGAGTATATGTTGGGTTGTATTTACATAAACTTCAAGTTTAGAGGTTGTTGGTATTTAGTGTTGTATTTAGATTTGATACACCAGATTATAATAATGCTTAGTATAGTATTTTGAACAACTCTTAAAATTAATTGTAAATGTTGGTGTAAAGTGTAGATTAATATTGGAGAAAAATAATTAATATTTTTTTGAACTATGTGAAGCTTATAATAAGATTCAAAAAAATATCCAATTTTTTTTAGATAAATTATATATTTTTTCTTTATTAAATAATATGCATATTATATGTTATTAAGATTGCAAAACTAAGATAAGCTAGCTTATTTATCTTATTACATAATCTATATAGGAAACACCAAGAGATATCAATTTGTAGGATTCTATTTTGTAAATTTGTCTTATTAATATATTATTAGTAGCATATCTATCCTATAACATAGTCTATATAGAAAACGTAGAGAGATATCAATTGTAGAATAAAAAATGACAATAATATTGATATTGTGTGTTTGTAATAATATTTTTATTACTTGCATCATAATTTAATATCATTGAATTATATTATCATCTACAATATGAGTGTCATTATTATTCATTGAAAGGAAATATACTAAATTGTGTTCGATAGCTTAATCTAAGCTTGTGAGAAAATATCAGCTTCATTTCATCTATAATCTTGCAATATAATAAAGTGTGTGCATTGTCAACCTTATATATTGTGTAATCCAGGACACCGAGTATGTGTTGGGTTTTATTTGCAAAAACTTCAAGTTTAGAGGTTGTCGGCATTTAGTGTTGCATTTGTTGTCAATTTGATTTGATACACCAAATTTGATTTTAATCTTTATAATTAATATAGATTAGTGCCTATTCATAAAAAAAAATTGATTTGATACACCAAATTATAATAAAAAATTGCTTAGTATAGTATTTTGAACCATTCTTAAAATTAATTGTAAGTGTTGGTGTAAAGTGTAGATTAATATTCGATAAAAATAATTAATATTTTTTTAACTATGTGAAGCTTATAATAAGATTCAAAAAAATATCTAATAATTTTTTAGATAAATGATATTTTTGTTATTTATTAAATAATATGCATAAGTTATCTTTATTAAGATTGCAAAACTAAGATAAACTAGCTTATCTATCTTATTACATGATCTATATAGGAAACACCGAGAGATATCAATTTGTAGGATTTTATTTTGTAATTTTGTCTTATTAATATATTATTATTAAGTGCATGAATAATTGATCTCCTTATATTTATTTTTGTGTTTTTTCAAAATATCTATAAATTGACTTGAACAATCGTCAACATACATAATTCAATTACATGTGTCTTTTAACCTTTACTTATTATGCTTTGGCAATAAAATGATTAATTATTCATAAATAATACTAATTGAATCCTAATGTCAAAAATGTTAAGTATAATCTATTAATTAGGCTAATTTTTCATTATAATTAATTATAATAATAAGTTAACTGTAATCCTAACTATAATAGTTAATAATTGATTATTATGTTAATAAAATAACTTTAAATTATATATCAGCTAACCCTAATTGTAAGTTAAGTTTATTATTAACTTTTTATTGTTATATTAAGTTATAATTATTAGGGTTAAAGTTAATCACTAGAATCATCAGTGGTTATCTTTTGCTAGGCGTGTTCATTTAATCAAGTCTGTGGTGTAGGCTTTTCCCATTTATAGATGCATGCTCTAGGTTGCCCTTGTGAGCTTTGTTAAGGAGTTTGATTTTGTGGCTAGATAGTTTTTATGGGTTGATTGTTTGATGTCTTCTAAATGGAGTCTAGTTAGATGGGAGGTTGTTTGTAGCCTGAAGCAGTATGGGGGTCTTGGATTACGGTAGTCAGCTTTGACTGGGGTGGCGCTGGCCGCAAAGCTGTATTGGCGGTGGTGCATTGAGCAGGATAAGATTTGGGCCAGGGTTTTGTCTCAAAAGTACTTTTGGGGAATTCCTCATAATGATATTCCTCATTATCCCCTTGTTGGGAAGGGTTTGGTGATCTGGGGGACTCTAAAAAAGGGGGTTGCTCTTATTAAGGATGGTTTATTTTGGATTTGTAAGCAAGGGACCGAGGTTCAGTTCTGGTTTGATTTTTGGGATGGCTCTCCTCCTCTCATCTCTTAGTACCCTTATTTATTGAATCTTTGCCAGAGGTTTATTGAGGCTAGTTGGTCACAGGTGAGTGAATTTAAATCCTCCTCTTTTTGCAGGCAACTAGAGGTGGCTAGATGGAAGTCTCTTGATGTTTGGCCAGATGTTGGTTTGCAAGAGGAATGTGTTGTGTTGTAAAGTGTTCTTTCCAGTCGACGACATTGTTCTCTCTGGGAGGAAGATGTGCTTGCTTAGTCTCCTAATCCTATGGGTATCTATACTGTGGCCTTTTTATATAAGGTGTTATTGTCCCATAGGATGAATGGGGAGGAAGTTCAGTGGTGGAAGAAGGTTTGGAACAAGTTCTCTTGGCCAAAGTGTAATTGCTTTGTCTGGATTTTGACCTGGAATAAGTGTTTGATTTGGGACAATATCCAGAAGAGGGGTTTCCATGGCCCTTCTGCCTATGTTTTGTGTGGGGCTACCGAGGAGGAGTTTTCTCACTTGTTTTTCCGTTGTCCTTTTACTGTCCAAATTTGGCATTTTTGGTGGGGTGTTTGGCAGAGCCCTTGTGTTCATGCTTCCTCCTTGATTGATTTTTGGAACAGTGTGGGTAGGCCTCCCTCTATGAATTCTTTCTTAAAGGAAGTGTGGTTTGTGGGGCCTATCTTTATGCTGTGGAAGATTTGGTTGGAACGAAATAGGCATATTTTTCATGGTGAGAAGAAGTTTGTGCAACAAGTCTGGTAGAGAATTTTGAGCATGATTCAGGAGATGGTGGAGGCTAAGTGTGTTGTGAGCTTTCCGTTAGAGAAAAGGGATGCTGAGGTGGTGGAGAGATTGGGGATTTAGGGGTTGTCTGTGACTTCTTCTTGTGTCAGGAGAGGGCGGAACGCGAAGAAGAAAATTCATAGGATTGGTAGTTGGCAGTCCCCTCCTAATGGAGTTCTGAAGATTAATATTGATGACTTTTCCAGGGGAAACCTGGGACCTGTTGGTATTGGGGGGATTGGCAGGGATTCTTTAGGTTCAGTGGTTTTACTCTTCTCAATCCATGAGGGGTTGAAGACTATCAACATTGTGGAAGGCTTCGCAATCCTCTACGCCTTTGAGAGGGCTCATGCTTTGGGATGGAAAAGGATTATTTGTGAATCTGATTCCCAGGTCTTGATCAATTTGCTCATTGAGCGAAAAGTAGTGGGGGTCAGTTGGCAGTTGGCTATGATTGTGCAACAAATTTTGTAGGTTAGTTCATTGATGGAAATGGTGACTTTCATTCATATTCCGTGGGAGTGGAATAGGGTTGTTGATTGCTCAGCAAAATGGGCTTCTGAGTGTGTCAGTGGGTGGAGAATTGAGGAGTGGGAGCTTATTCCTTTGGAGCTTCGCCATGATTTGGAGGGAGTTCTTGCTGAGGATAGGGCTAGTTTAGGAGTTGGCTGACTTTGGTTATGCTTTGTTCTTCTATTTTTGATGTTTCTTGGGACTTCGGTCCTTTTCTTTCATTGTAATGTTCCTTTCTGAGTTTCAATAAAGTTTTTACCCCTTTATATAAAAAATTTATAATTATTATTATATATTAATGGGTAAGTGCACCAAGATGGTTCCCAAAAAGGGGGCTTAATTGGCCACTTTTTTCTGAAATCAGGAAATACTAACCTTGGACATGAAATTGAGGATAGTTACACTCAAAATTTTGAGATGGAACAAAAAAAAGGATTGAAGTGCTCCGAGTCTACTTTCTAAACTACTAATTTATTTTGAAAATGGTTGAGATTAAGGGGTTCAAAAGAGGGTCGTACACAAATTGGTGCTATTTTTGTTAGAAAAAATAACATAGCAACTCTTGTATGACCTAAGTACGGTGAACTTTTTTGTAGTATTTTTAAAATCACTACGGTCAAAAGTTAGCTAACAGTATCTGGTTGATGCACAATTTTTCTGATAATTTTTTAATGCATATTTGATTTTTTACTAATTTTCTAAGTGGGCACTTCCTGAAAAGCAGAATTTTGGCTGTGGTCCCCCTAAATTTTTTTGAAGGTAATTGATTTTTTTTTTTATTTTTTTAAATTTGTAGAATGGAGTCTAGTTTCTAAAAATATAATTT